>JAJTUV010003401.1:0-111120 GCA_021653895.1 Mastomys natalensis | reverse complement strand
CTTTTACCCAAAATTTAAAATAAAGGTATAGTATCCAAAATTTTAAAATAATGAAATGAAAAGGAAGACATAACAATAGAACTGAGGAAACTAAAAAACTAGTTAGGTCTTACTTCAAAAGCCTGTACTCCACAAAACTGGAAAATCTGGAAGAAATGGATGATATTCTAGATGGATACCATTTACCAAACTTAAATTAAGATCAAGTAAACTAACCAAACAGTTCTATAACTCCCAAGGAAATAGAAACAGTTATTAAAAGTCTCCCAAGCAAAAAAAAAAGCCAGGGCCAGATGGGCCAGCACAGAATTTTAGCAGACCTTCAAAGAAGACCCAATGCAAGTATTCCTCAAACTACTCCACAAAATAGAAACAGAAGGAACACTGTCAAATTCATTCTATGAGGCCACAGTCACACTGATTCCTAAACCACAGAAGCATTGAACATAGACCAATTTCATCTATGAACATTGACTCCAAATACTCAATAAAATTCTCACAAACCAATCGAAGAACACATCAAAAACATCATTCCGGTGATCAAGAAGGCTTCATCCAGGGATGCTGATGTAAGACTTTTGAGTCTAAATGTAGGATTTTCGGGTCTCAGCTTGAATTTAAGATTAAAAGAATCTCACTGTCCCAGGACACATCCTGGGAGGGGCACATTCCTTAGAGGACACTTGCTGGATTAACAATCAGAGGAGGAAGGGAGAGACTGATTAACATTCCTCAGGCCAGGGGGAGGGAACCCACTGTGAGTGAGGAAGGCCAAGAGCACCGTAGACAGACAAGAGAGGTCCTTGCCACCTCATTCCCCAAAGATCAATCAATTTAAAACTCACACTGGCCGGGCGGTGGTGGCGCACGCCTTTAATCCCAGCCCTTGGGAGGCAGAGGCAGGTGGATTTCTGAGTTCGAGGCCAGCCTGGTCTACAGAGTGAGTTCCAGGACAGCCAGGGCTACACAGAGAAACCCTGTCTCGAAAAAACAAAAACAAAAACAAAAACAACAAAAAAAAAAAGTCACACGTTCTGCCAATCATATTGTGCCTAGTCACTGTTTCTCTGTTCTACCCCCTAGACGGTATAAAAGTTATTCTTAGCTTGAACTCAGGGTTCTCTCTTCTTGCTTGCATGTGAGGGAATCCCAGTATACTGGAATCATCAAACCTCTTGCTGGTTGCATCAAGATTGGTGTCTCATGAGTCATTGGATAGCCATCATCTCCTGTGGCTTGAGTGGGGGTCTCCCCTATCTGAGGGCCTTTCACTGGGATGGTTGAATGTATAAAACTCCATCAACATAATCCATTATATAAAAATATCTGAAAGAAAAAAATCACATGATCATCTCATTAGATACTGAAAAAAGCCTTTGACAAAATCCAACACCCCTTTATGTTAAAAGCCTTGGAAAGATCAGGGATACAAGGTCCATACCTAAACATAATAAAAGCAATATATAGCAAGCCAACAGCCAACATAAAATTAAAGGGAGAGAAAGTTAAGCATTTCCACTAAAATCAGGGACAAGACAAGGCTGCCCCTCTCTCTCCCTATCTAGTCAATATAGTACATGAAGTCCTAGCTAGAGGAATAAGACAACTAAAGGAGCTCAAGGGGGATACATACTAGAAAAGAAGTCAAAGTTTAAATATTCACAGATGATAAGATAGGATACATAAGTGACCCCAAAAATTCTACCAGAGAACACATAGAGCTGATAAACACCTTGAGTAAAGTGGCGAGATACAAAAGTAACTCAAAAGCCGGGCGGTGGTGGCGCACGCCTTTAATCCCAGCACTTGGGAGGCAGAGACAGGCGGATTTCTGAGTTCGAGGCCAGCCTGGTCTACAGAGTGAGTTCCAGGACAGCCCGAGCTACACAGAGAAACCCTGTCTCGAAAAACCAAAAAAAAAAAAAAACAAAAACAAAAGTAACTCAAAGAAATCAGTAGCCCTCCTTCGTACAAATGATAAATAGCCTGAGAAAGAAATTAAGGAAACAACCCCTATCACAATACCCACAAATAATATAAAATACTTTGATAGCCGGGCGGTGGTGGCACACGCCTTTAATCCCAGCACTTGGGAGGCAGAGGCAGGCCGATTTCTGAGTTCGAGGCCAGCCTGGTCTACAGAGTGAGTTCCAGGACAGCCAGGGCTACACAGAGAAACCCTGTCTCAAAAAAAACCAAACCAACCAACCAACCAAACAAACAAACAAAAAACCTTGGTGTGAATCTAACCAAGCAAGTGAAAGATCTGTATGACAAGAACTTCAAGTCCCTGAAGAAAGAAACTGAAGAAGATCTCAGGAAATGGAAAGATCTCCCATGCTCATGGATCGGCAGGATTAATATAGTAAAAATGGCCATCTTGTCAAAAGCAATCTACAGATTCAAAGCAATCCCCATCAAAATTCCAACATAATTCTTTTTAAAAAAGATGTATTTATTATTTGTAGTGTTCTGTCTGCATATATAAGCGTGCATGCTGGAAGAGGGTGCCAGATCTCTTTAGAGATAATTGTGAACTACCATGTGGTTGTTGGGAGTTGAATTCAGGACCTCTGGAAGACTAGTCAGTGCTCTCAACATCTGGGCCATTGTCCAGGCCCATCACAATTCTTTACAGACTTTGATCGAGCAATTCTTAACTTCATATAGAAAAACAAAAAACCAACATAGCCAAAATAATCCTGAACAGTAAAAGAACTTCGGTAGGAATTACAACCCTGATTTCAAGCGGTACTAAAGAACAATAGTGATAAAAACTGCATGGTTTTGGTACAGAGACAGGTTTATCAATGGAATAGAATCAAAGACCCAGAAATAAACCCACACACCTATGGACACTTGATTTTTGACAAAGAAGCCAAAACCATACAATGGAATAAAGAAAGTATCCTCAACAAATGATGTTGGTCTAACTGGATGTCTGCATATAGAAGAATGCAAATAGATCCATATTTATCACTCTGCACAAAACTCAAGCCCAAGTGGATCAAGGACCTCAACATAAAACTGGATACACTGAATCTCACAGAAGAGAAAGTTGGAAATACCCTTGAACTCATTGATCAGGAGATAACTTCCTGAACAGAACACCAATAACTCAGGTTTTAAAGATCAACAATTGATAAATGGGACCTCATGAAACTGAAAGGCTTCTGTAAGGCAAAGAACACTGTCAATAGGGCAAAATGGCAGCCTACAAATTGAGAAAAGATCTTCACTAATCCTACATCCAATAGAGGGCTAATGTCCAAAATATACAAAGAACTTAAGAAGTTACACTCCAGAGAACCAAATAACCCAATTAAAAAATAGAGTAGAGAGCTAAACAGAGACTTCTCAACATAGGAATCTTGAATATCCTAGAAGCAGCTAAAGTATTGTTCAAAGTCCTTAGTTATCAGGGAAATGCAAATCAAAACGACCCTGGAGTTCTATCTTATACCCATCAGAACAGCTAAGAACAAAAAACTCAGGTGATAGTAGATGCTGGAGAGAGATGTGGAGAAAGAGGAACACTCCTCCATTGTTGGTGGGATTTCAAGATGGTGCAACCACTCTGGAAATCAGTCTGGCAGTTCCTCAGAAAAGTGGACATAGCATTACCTGAGGACCCAGCTATACCACTCCTGGACATATACCCAGAAGATACTCTAACATATAACAAGGACACATGCTCCACTATGTTCATAGCGGCCTTATTTATAATAGCCAGAAGCTGGAAAGAACCCAGATGTCCTTCAACAGAAGAATGGATACAGAAAATGTGGTACATTTACACAATGGAATACTATTCATCTATTTAAAACAATGACTTCATGAATTTTGCAAGCAAATGGATGAAACTAGAAAATATCATCCTGAGTGACGTAACCCACACCCAAAAGGACATGTATGATGTGTACTCATTGATAAGTGGATATTAGCCATAAAGTACAGGATACATCCTATAAGACCCAAAGAGCTAAACAAGAAAGAAGGCACAAGTGAGGATGCTTCAAACCCACTTAGAAGGGAGAATAAAAAAAGTCATAGGAGGCAAAGGGAGGAAGGGAACTGGGTGGGAGAGGGGGTGCAGGGGGAATAGGGGCGTCAGGATCAGGTGTGGGGAACCACAGCAGAGGGCTAGGAGAACGGATGGAAATCTGCAGTTGGTAGGGTTGGGATAGGGTAACTCTAGGAAGTCCCAGAGACCTGGTATAGGAGGAAGCTCCCAGGAGTTAATACGGGTGACCTTAGCCAAGATGCCTAACAGTGGGGACATGGACCCTCAAGAGGCCACCTCCTGTAATCAAGCAGGAGCCCCAGTGAGAGATAACGACACTAACCTACCCACAAAATCTTTCAGCTTCAAACTTGCCCTGTCTAAAAGAAATGCAGGGGCAAAGATGGAGCAGAAACTGAGGGAATGGCCAACCAATAACTGGCCCAACTAGAGATCAATCCCATGGGCAAACGCCAATTCTTGACACTATTAATGATAGTGTTATGCTTACAGATAGGAGCTTAGCATAACTGTCCTCTGAGGGGCTCCACCCAGAAGTTGACTGAAACAGATGCAGACACCCACAGCTAAACATTGAACAGAAGTCGGAAACTCTTATAGAGGTGTTGGAGGAAGGAATTAAGAAAGGCCCTGAGGGGATAAGAACCCCACAGAAGACCAACAGCCAGCTAACCTCGACCCCTGGGAGGCCTCAGAGACTAAGCCACCAACCAAAGAGCATTCACAAACTTAACATAGGCCCCTGCACTTATGTAGCAGATGCGAAGCTCAGTCTCCATGTTGTTCCCCCAACAACTGGAGTAGGGGTATTCCTAAAAACTGCTGCCTTGTCTGGCCTCAGTGTGAGATTCTGTGCCTAACCCTGCAGAGTTGTTGTACCAGAATAGGTGGATACCCAGGGGGGTCTCACCCTCTCAGAAGAGAAGGGAAGAGAGGGTGGAGGGAGGCACTGTGTGAGGGGGGAATCAGGATAGGGGATAGCAATTGGAATTTAAATAAATAAATAAATAAATAAATAGCCTCAGTGATCACAGATACATTGACAAGAACATAAAATTAGAGTTCAGGAAACCATGTGTACAAAATCCACATCCCCCGCCCCCCTCTTTTAAATGTTCAAGGCTGGAACCATCTCTTCTAAATTTCGGTTCCTTATTACCCTCTAGGTGTCTGGGCCAGCTTTGGGTTCATTTTTTCTCTGCAAGCTAAATAATTAAAAGGCAGGAAAAACTCTCAAGCACGACTGATAGCAGCAGGGGGAAAAAAATCTCAGACACAACAGCAGGCAGAACAGATGGAAAATACTTTTATTAAAGGTGAAGATGTGCACAGACACAGCCAGAGACACGGAGACACAGACCTCCTGCAAAGCAGAGGGGACACCCAGGAAGCCAAAGCTCTGTCTCTCCTCTCATGCCAGGGCTTTTAAGTGAATTTGTTGGGCTGGAATTAGGGTCTTCTCCTAATTTTAGGGTTGGTCAGTTTGAACAAAGACAGGGAACTTGATAGGCCCATAACATTAGGTAAATGTGTCCTTGTCAGATCTTAAACCCCTCAAACAGGTCACAGGGCAGGAGGGCCAGAAAGAATCCAGAAGAAAATTTGCCATATTTTCTAAATCTATGATTTCTTTGTCTAACTGTACCAGGGCCTTCCTCTGTACAAAATGGTGACTCTAAAAGTGGCTTCTTAGAAAATGAGAAGATTTGGACCTATGGATGTAGCTTGGTAGGCGGTGTACTTTCCTAACCTGCAAGAAGCCCTGGGTTTAATCCTCAGCATGATATAAAACCAGGTGTGTTGCTACACTTCCTGTAATTCAGCATCCAAGAGGATCAGAAGTTTAATGTTTTATCCTCTGCTATATACAGAGTTCACAGTTTGGAATACACGAAACCCTGTCTCAAAAACTAAAAATTAAATAAAAAGAAAACAAAAATTTTAATTTTAATTTTAATTTAGAAGGGATTAATTTACTTATTTCAAACCAGGCACCAAGATGCAATGCCAAGCTATTTCTAGAAACAAATTTACTTTCATGACTTTTTCCATTTCTCTGCCTCTTCTCTTATTCCATTTAAAAAACAGATGCTGAGCTCTTCCTATGTACAAACTTTCTTGCTGGGTACTAGGAAAACAAATGGACCAGGCGGAGTCCCACCATTAATAGGTGAACAACTATTTCAACCAGCTCTCTCCCTCTTACTAGCAATGTATTCTCGAACAAGTTATTTAACCTCTCTGGACATGGGTTTTTATATACCTAGAATTTAAGGCAGAATATTTGCCACAATTGAAGTCAAGATGGGCATGAAAGAAAGAGAGATATCAGTTCTACCTCTGAATTTCAGTGTTGCAGATTTAATCCATCCTTGCAGCTATAACAAAATACTACATATGGATGAGGTAATTTATAGGCAAACGACATTTCTTTTTCTCAGTTTGAAGGGTTACATTGAGGCAGTATCAAGAGGGTTGGTTTCTTCCAAAGTCTGCTTGTAGCTTCAATATGGTCTTTCTTGTTTGTCTGTCTGTCTGTTTCTTTCCCAATCTCCCTCTTTAAACAGGCCACTAACCTGTTCAATTAGATTAGGGCACATAAGAACGGCCACATTTTAACTAAATCACAGTGTCTCCAAATAGCGTCATTGTTAGCATTCTGTCTAAACTCCACCTCCACAGTTACCTGGCAACAGCCAGGTATGCTCCTCCCCGCAGCTACCTGGCAACAGCCAGGTAGGCCAGCCCACTATTATAAAAGGGGGTGTCTGGTCCCTTCTCTTTCTCTTGCGCCTGTGAGCCTGTGACCCGCACCTTCAGGTTGTATCTGCCCCTCTCTTCTTTTCCCTCTCTCCACGTGGTCATGGCCAGCCTCCACCTCTCTCTGCTCTCCCTCTCCTCTCTTCTCTCTGCCTAAATAAATATTCCCCTCATGGAACCCTCTGGCCTGGCATCTTCCCTTCCAAGCTGCTGCGCGTCAAAATAACAACAGTCATACTTTGGGGTACTATGGATTAGAATTTAAACATATATTTTAGTGGCCATATAATTCACCCCTTAATGTTGACTATATGATCTTGACCAGGTCACTTCTGAACCCATTTTTCCTGGGGTAAATGGAAATAAAGTTAATTTTTATATTTGTATTTAATTTTTTTCATACAGTATATCTTGATCACATTCTTTCCCCTCCCTTAACTTATCCAAGATTGTCCCTGCCCCCCTACCAAGCCAACTTTATGTTCTTTCTCTCTCAAAAAACACAACAAAACAACAAGGAGAAGGGAAGTGGACGCGAAATTAATTTTTAAAATACTTAGCAACTATCAGCTTCTGACCAGCCACAAACTTTGGTGGTTGCATTTCTAGAGCATGGTCCTAAAGGCCTTGACTGTTAAAGCATTAACCCTTCAGCTTCTGGGGTTTGTGTAGAAATTCAAAGAAAGATCCCACAGACACACCAGAAAGGTTGTAATGGTCATGAAGAATGATACCAATCAGCACAGTTATTTTTAAATATTTTAAAACCTGTATCTTTGTATTTAAATACCAGTTTTAGTAGAAATGGTATCTATCTAGTCAGTATAATTACACACACACAACACATACACACAAACACGGGGGGGGGAGAGAGAGAGAGAGAGAGAGAGATCTTTCATAAACATTCACTCTTGTTTTTCTAAGGCTTTATTCTTCTCTTAATATTGTTTTGGGGGGTTGGTTGCACTGACCAATGTTCTGTGAAAGTCTCCTAGAAACTAGGAAACATTTGTAGTATCATCTTCTAAGTCAGAGAAAGTATTTGTCTTCTTATAAGAAGACACTGACTTGACGTTTTCTTTCCTACAATCCAAATGTCTTTGGATAAGGAAGATAGAGAAGGTTGCTTGTCACTTGGCTGAATGCCATGGGCCCCACAACTTACCTCCTGACTTCTGTTGCTCCTTCTTCACCCCTGATTTGCCAATTGGATGGAAGCACACAGGGAAGAGCCTTATCTTGGGAGTGAGGTTGTTGCAGGATCATTAAGAAGAACTTGAGAAGAGACAATATTAGATTTGTGGAAAGGATATTGACCAGCCTTACAGGGTGAGTAGAGAGTAAAATCAATTTCAGTATCTTAGCATACTTAGGGCTGAAGCAAGATTTTTCTGGAAAAGTGAAGAAGGAGCAGGGACAACACCACATCATGAGGGCAGCAAGCTATAGAAATGGCTTTAGAGGAAGAGCTTCTAGGATATTCTGGAAAGTTCTTTACAACCAGCTCTTAGATTATCTGACGGTAGTAGCCACAGCAATGCTCACTTTGATCAGGATTGGAGGGGACCAGTATTGTCTCATCTCTTTTTGACAAAATCATGGAATCAAAGCTTATTACCTTTGCAAGCTAGTAGGGCAGCCTACTATGATTAAAAAAGAATAATACTGAGCATAAAGCTAGAAAGCTTGACTTGAGAAAAAAATTTTTCATTTCTTTGACACCTATAACACAAGAAAAGGGACCTTTTCTTTAGTATCTGAGGGGTCCTTGCTGCACTATCATTTTAATCCTGAGTCAATGAAGAATAAAGTCACTCTCCAGCTTTTAGACTTCCTTCAGCATTGGAGCCAATACACTCAAAAAAGCCATGCATACATGTATACAGTAAATTTCAATCACATTCACCACCCCTCATTACCCTCTCTTGTCCCATTCCTACTCCTAGTAATCTCTTTCTTCTTGCCAATGAGTCTCCCTTAAACTTTCATGTCTTTTTTTAATGACTTAATGAGCTTCATTATGATTGGCTAGAGAACTGTGGGTATATCACAAAAGAAAATCTCTCTTTCTCTCTCAGTAATCAGTAACTGAATATAAATCTTTAGGGAGGGATGATGACCGATGAGCACCTCCTCGCTCTATGATAAGATATTGACACATTGCCAAGCTGTATTTTATGAAAAATTTGAGTAGATGATTACAGCTGTTATGAATTTGAGACTGTAACTGCCATGTCATGGCCAGAAGTCAGTATTCTATCATACTTCCAGCTTCTTACATTCTTTCTGCTTTTTTATGCAAAGAATTTCTGATCCTTGGAAGGGGCATGTGTTAGTTTGGATATCCATTGGTGTGAAGAGACACCATGATCAAGGAAACTCTTTTTTAAGTTTTTTTTTTTTTATTATTTAATTCAAGGAAACTCTTATAAGGTACAACATTTAATTGGGGCTGGCTTACAGTTTCAGAGATCCAGTCCATTATCATCATGGCAGGAAGCATGGCAACATCCAGGCAGGCATGGTGCTGGAGAAGAAAACTGAAAGTTCTACATCTTGATCTGAAGGCAACTAGGAGAGACCAACCTCCAGGCAGGTAGGAGGAGGGTGTTTTCAACAATGGGTGGAGCCTCAGCATAGGAGGAGACATCTAAAGCCCACCCCCACAGTGACACACTTCCTCCAACAAGGCCACACCTACTCAAATGAAGCCATACCTCCTAACAGTACCACACCCTTATGGGCCAAGCATATTCAAACCACCACAGAATGATATTGATATCTCATTTAGGTTAAGAAGTGTGGTGATAGTGTTGAGAGAAAGTCACTATTCTACACAACCAGAATAGAAATTGGACAATTAGACAATATCTATAAATTATATGGTTTTGAATGCTCAGTCATAAGCAGAACATCCTAATTTGCTAGCTGAGAATTGAAATCTTACTTTAAGTTTAATTTCTTTCACTATGGGTGAAACTAAGTATTTTTATTACTCCATAACACTACCATCCATCATTTCCTTCCTTTTCTTTTTAAACAATTTTTATTGAAGACATTTTAGGTTCACAACAAAATGGAAATGTATAAAAGTATAACATACATCTCCTGCCCCACACATGCATAGCCTTCTCTATTGTCACACCCTCCCTCCCAACACACACATTTGCTACTGTCAGTGAACCTACATTTTAAAAGTTACCACTCAAGGTCTGTAGTTTACCTTTGACTTAACATTTGGTATTTACTGTACATCGAATGGCTTTGGATAGATTGTATATTATCAAACATACTTCATGATATGTTACTACCATACAGAGTAGTTTACCTGACCTGTGTCCTACCTCTTTTCTCTATAACCCCTTGTAACCAGTGATTTGCTTTCTAATCATGTTTTAAAAATTTGTCCTAATATAACTATATATATATATATATATATATATATATATATATATATATATATTTCTAATATGTGTATATATATTTGTGTAAAGTGATGAATTTCATGACACTTTTGTTCAAGTATTTCACATATATTTTTGACTTTGTTCAATTCCCATTACCCTGTTGTTCTTGAAGTGGAATAAAGTATAAAAGACCAATTACTAGATACTGATTTCTTTAGTGATTTACTTAAAGCACTACTTGTACTGCCTGTTTGCCAAGCATGACTTCACTGCTACCTGGAACAGAGTGACCTGGAGAAACAGCTGAGACAATCAGCTGTTGCCCTTAACAACCTGCTGACTGCCACATACTCTTCTATAATATCTTGCTTGCTTGACTACCCCAACTTGTGTTTTAGAGTATAAAATGAGAATACAAAAAAAAATTAAATAAAAAAATAATAAATGAGAATACAAATTGGATTGGAACCCATACAGAAGCCTTTCAGGAACTATCCTGGCTTTGGTTCACTAGTGACATCTGGTCTCTTCCTCTTTCATTGGTGTCAGAGTGTTTATTCCAGAAGGATTCTTGCAACATCCTGTCTCTTTTCCTTCTCCTATCAGTTCCCTTCCTTCCCCTCTTCTCTCTATAGAATATACACACACACACACACATGTACACATGCATACACACGTGCATGATAATAAGTAATTAAGAATGTTGTATATATGGAATCATACAATATATGACCTTTAAAAGTGTCTCATTACTTGTAATAATACTCTATGAAGTTATAGAATGCAGAAAGTTTTAGTAGTTGCTCTAGGTACCACATACCATACTCTAAATATTAAATCCATAACATATTATAGGCATAATTTTTACAACCTACTTTTAATAAGAGTTCAACCTCTCCTCACTCAGCAGAGGTAGTGGAAGAGAAAAGTTATTAGGATATGAGTAATTGGACCTGTTCAGCAATAGTTCTTTGGGGACGAGCTCGATCTTCTTTGGCAGCAGTTCAGTCCTGTAGCAAACACCAGATACAATTCAGCAGCTGCAGCCCAGTCCTCTAGGCAGGCAGATACCACACACAAACCAACAACTACAGTCTAGTCCTTTAGGCAAGCAGACACCAGACACGAACCAGTAGCTGTAGTTCAGTCCTAGAGAAATCACTAGGCTCACCAACTGGCCTGAGATAAGGCTGCAGAAGCAGCAAGCAGCCGAAGGAGCCTCATGACCAGTTCTTGGGCTAGCTTCTCTCACTTCATTACTACAAGTATGAATCATTACATGCATTTTTTAAAGCAAAGAATAGTGAGGTAGAGCAAACCAAACCAAAGCTCAGTGCTCCTCTCCCACTGTCTGTGGGGTCATATTTATACTCCTTCATCAGGGAATCATACTTTCATGTGTCTGCTTTAGCACAACATCCTTTCCATCTGTGTGCCCCAGCAAACCATCATTTGACATAATTAATTTTCCAAAGAAACCAGAAGCTTCCACTTCAACTATTAGTTTATTAGTGTTGAAATTTTACCAGTCAAAGGGAAATATAGAAACTTTACACCTCTTTAATTCCCTTTATTATGCTTTACACATGATTTAATTACCCAAAATGTTTTCTTTAATACATTAAGAATCACATCAAAAGTCTTATGTTCTTTTTCTTTAGCTGTCAAACAGAATTAAGAAACCTCAACAAGAGAAAGTAAATCCATTATACATGCTGGGGTCCAGGATTTGCTTCACAAACCACAGGAACACTGATCTCAGTCCGACAGGGATAGTTTATTAAGCATATGTCCCAGAACTGATCAACTCAGGAGCTGAACCGAGATGTTGGGTCAAGATCCTGTAAGTCTGAGATCCAAAAACACCTGTGCCAAGTTATTCCACCAATCAGGATTTAGGGATAAAGGATTCCCTTAGGAACATATCTTTGTTGTAACTTATCCTGTTCCTATTGGTTGGGATATTCAACTGTGGCAGAGAACTTGCCTTGCCTAATATTCATGACCTAATTTGCCAATTAGGATGTCAGTTATCTATGTACATGTCTCTTTCTGGTGAGTATGATGTCAGTTCCCAGGGAGAACTTGAGAACTTAAACTTTGCTTGACCCCTACTCAAAATGGAAGTCTTATTTTAAATAGCTTCTTATATTGGGGTGGGTGTTTCTCTTATATTGGGGCCTATCCCAGGGTTAGCTTATAAAAGCAAAAACATGAAAGCTTATAGGTGCCGGAAGTGTTGCCTGGTAGTTGGTTAGGGTCCAAGCTTATTGTGGCTAAATATACAAAACAGTTCCAACTGACTTCTGTTGTGATTGACTTCCAAAAGCACAGAACATATCAGAATGTGAAATCAAATTGGGCATGAGAAAGTTTCCTAGTAACAGCAGAAACAACATATGAGAAAGTTTCCTTATAATATTACTAACAGCACAAAACAGCAGGCTAGACAGGTAACAGTTACCTAGGCCTTAACAATAACCAAAGGTCTCTTCAAACCCTACAATAGAGGTACTTACACATTCGTGTTTATTACTTTTCTATTTATAACAACAACTAAATGGAATCAGCAGTCTATGTGTCCATCAACTTATGGATAATTAAAATGTGGTACATATACCAAAAGGAATTTTATTAAACTGTGAAAGAATAAATTGTGAAATTATCAGGAAAAAATGGAACTGGAAAAACTTATCAAAACTGAAGTCACTCAAGATCAGAAAGAAGATCAACCCCAAATATTATTTCTCAGGTGAGGATCCTGGCTGCTAATTTTTATATGTGTGCATTTAGGTGAGAGTGTGTTTAGGGCCATAAAACAAGCAAGAGAGCCATGAAAGTAGAGAAACAGAGACTTTAAGGTGAGGGGAGTAGTAGACTGTGTATTATTTAAAGAGAAGGGAAAATAACAGAGAGGTTTAAGTGAAGAGAGAAGTAGAAGATAAGGAGAGGAAGGAGTGAGGGAGAGGACCAATCAAAACTACTGACATACAAAAAACCACAGGGAAACTTGATAACCGGTAATCAAACAATAAAGTCAAGGACTGGAGAGATGCCTTCATGGTTAAGACTACTTACTGCCCTTCCAGAGAAGCTGGTTCCCACTACTCACATGCCAGCTCAAAACCATCCAAAAGTCCATTTTCTGGGGGTCTGACATTCTTTTCTAGCCTTGGAGAGCACCAAACATATACTCGTTAGTTTTTTGTTGTTATTGTTATTTTATTGCTTAGTGGTAGTAGTTGCTGTCAACTTGACCAAAGCTAGAACCATTTCTGGAAAGGTGGTCATGGGTGCTGACCCATGGGTTCTTTGGTTTAAGAACACAAGCCTAGTAAGCCATGGAGAGCAAGCTCCTAAGTAGCATTCTTTCATAGCTTCTACTTCAGTTTCCACATCCAGGATCTTGCCATGAGTTCCTGCCTTGGCTTCCCTCAATGATGATTAAGAAGTGTAAGCTAACTGGGCAGTGGTGGCACATGCCTTTAATCCTAGCACTTGGGAGGCAGAGGCAGGTGGATTTCTGAGTTCGAGGCCACCCTGGTCTATAGAGTGAGTTCCAGGACAGCCAGGGCTACACAGAGAAACCCTGTCTCTAAAAACCAAAAAAAAAAAAAAAAAAAAAAGAAGTGTAAGCTAAATAAACCCTTCCCTCCCCAAGTTTCCCAAGCATCAAAGTGAGACCATGAAGGGAAAGATGGAGAGGAAGCAGACATAGAAACAAAACAAATGCTGAAGGTGAAGTGGGTAAAAGAACACCCCTTTTATTAAGTCTGACAATTTCGTACATGCATTTAATGCAGCTGGTTACTCTCTTTCTTATGTCCCTCATATTCCTATAAAAAAAAAAACCCACTCACTCTCTTACTAGTCCTTTCTCCACCTTCATGAGTTTAGGGTTTGGTTTTGTGACCTGTTACTTTTACCAGGGTCATTTGTGTGACCACTGAATTCAAACTATCCCTTGGAGCCACGGGAGACAATAAAAAGCAATGACTCCCCCTTTCCATGAATCTATTAGTAGTAAATAGTTCAGTAGTGAGGAGTAGGACCTCTAAGTCTTTCCTCTATAAATGCCTGACTTTTGATGTGTCAATTCTTGTGCAGACAAAATATACTAGCAGCTACTGAGGCCTGTGCAGAAGGTGGCATTTCATATTTCTCCAAATCTTCTAGCTCTTACATTTTTTTGGTCCCATCTTTCACAATGTTCCTTGAGCCATAGAGGAGATGATATAAATGTCTTTGTTAGGGCTGAGCACTCAGTCATCTCTTATTGTTAGAACCTTATGCAGCCATGTGTCTCTGCTTTCGCCACCACTCACTGGGCAAAGAGGTGCTTTTTGTTTTATTTTTTAGATTAAGGCCAAGGGTAACATTTATCTATGGAGATGATCATAAACATTTAAAAGGTAGATTTCAGAGACCAGATCTTGGGTTCAGACTCCATCTTAGAGAACCTGACCTAATGTTAAACTAGAGTTACTCCCAACAAGCCTGTGTCTAGCATCACTTTTCAGGTTATAAGCCTGCTCCTGGCACTTTACTTCCTAACAACCGCCAATCAGGAGGAAAGCAGAAGTTCAGTTTATGGTTTGGCTCCCAGCACCAGCCACTTATTTTAAAGGGCAAATTCCATAATAGCTCCTCAATCAGATATGTGCCAGGTTAGAAACCCCCTTGCTTGTTTGCTTACCTCTATAAATGCTTGCTTGAAACTGGGCTTGGAGCTTCACCTTTCTGTCCTGCTGTGTCAGGGTCAGCTGTGAGCCCAAGCTCAAGCTAGTGTGATTGCATTGGAATTGGCTCCTTGATGGTCTTTTGGGGGCTCGTGAACAGTCACAGCAGTTTGATGTTTTTTCAAGTTTAGAAAACCACAGTATCCACTTGCCCTGGAGCCTATATCTCTCCCTGTGTGTGGAGCAGATGAAGTCCTAAATAATTGTGTATTTTTGACATGAGCACAGCCTTGTCAAAAACACCAATCCCTGAGAGCCATGGAAATAGCAAGACTCACAGGTCAGGCTCAGGGAAATGATGAGGGGTTCCTTGGTCTGAGTATAGATGTTGACAGATCGTGCAGAAATTATCAACCACAGCTTCCTTCTCCCAGGACACTGTATCCTGAGACTTCTCCCCTAAAGAGAACTCCTATCAAGAATAACTAACCCACCTCCTCATTAACCTGTATATAATAAATGGACTGAATTTTCAGGTAGCTGTTGAGTCTCCATCAGCCATGGACAATTCTTCTGTATATGGGTCTGTCAGGTTTTTGTTTTTTGTCTTTTTTTCCCCAATTCCTCCAGAGTCAGGTTCGTCCCATTGCTATACAGGTCATAGTACTCTGCCATAAGTTTCTGAATAGGTTTATAATACCAGGCATGGATTCCTTCCTGTGGATTGGCCTCAAATCCAAGAAGACAGTGCCCCAAAGCAATCACGCTACTGTTACACTAGTTGGTAAATCATGCCTGGCAGATAGGCTAGTGTCTGAGTAAGACTATTGATCCATTTTCTCCTCCAAAAATTTTTATAGCACCTTCCAAGAACATGACAATCAGTCATCAGAAAAGAAGCTTCCAGCTTAGTTCCTACTTGAGTTCTATATGAGATGCAATCAAAGTATGTATTGTGTTCAACTATGGGGTTTCATCATCTAGTTCTGGTGGCAACTAAGAGGACAAGAAAGAGTCTATGTTGTTTAAAGGACTTTATGTTCTCCCTGGCCAAAAACTCATAAATTCATATCCTACACCTAATATATTTTTGTAAAAAAAAAAAAACAGTATTTTTAAAATTCAGGATATTGGGGTTCTCATTTCTTGAAATGGTGAGGCAGACCTGAAGGTCCACAATATGTGTTCTCAGTTCCTGGTATTATACTGGAGAAAAAGAGGAAACTCCAAGGACTACCCAAAAGAGAAATTACTATTAGCTACTGTTTCAGGGTTCTCCTTGGCTCTCAGAGGAAGTTAGCAGGAATTCTAGTCCAAGATTTTGAGGTAAAATATGTAAATCATGAGACTCTTTCTAGGAAAGACTAGGCCTTGGCTACATCCTCAAAAGCTCTTTGAAGAAGTCCTCTGGTTACTTGCAACAGTTTTAATTGTTAACTTGATCCAATCACCATGGAAGGGAGTCTCAATGGGGGATTGTCTAGATAAGGTTAGAGAGGATCCTGAATTGTTTAAAGATAGAGAAAGTGAGCTAAGCACCAGCATGGATTCATTAATTCATTACTCTGCTTTTGATCGTGGATACAAAGTAACTAGCTGCTTCAAATTCTGCTACCTGACTTATCCACAATGATAGATGTAACTTAGAATTGCAAGATAAATAAACACGTTGCCTCTTAAGTTGGTTTTTCAAGGCATTTTGTCATAGCAACAGAAATAAAGCTAGGACACTGGCCTTCTCCCCTAGCCAACTTTAGCTAACGAACCAGAATATTCATGTTAAGTGCTGCTGTAGCACCTTGGCAGATCCTTGAGCACTGGTCTTCTTTAGTCTTTGAATCAAGTGGATTTGGAATCTAGATTCTAAAACTATGATGGAATCTTCTTGTAATCCATCCACAAGCACCATCTTGAAGAGGTAAGTGGATGTTAGCCAAAAAAGTACAGAATAACCCAAGATACAGTCCACAGAACTCAGAAAGGTCAACAAGCTGAAGGGCCCAAATGAGGATGGCTCAGAGGCAGGGAGAAGAAAGCAATCACAGCGGGGAGGGAGGAACCTGGGGGGAAAGAGGGGAATATGATCTGGTACTGGGTGGGGGAAAAGGACTGAAGCCCTGAGGGCCAGCAGAAAGAATGGAAACAGGCAACCTCAGGAGGTAGGAGTTGGGGGGACCCTCCAGAATGCACCAGAGACCTAGGAGGGGAGAGACTCTCAGGATTCAAAGGGAGAGACCTTAGATGAAATGCCCTACAGTGGGGAGAGGGAACTTGTAGAATCCATCTCCAGCAGGAAGACAGAGCATCAAGTGAGGGATGGGTTTGCCATCTCACAGTCAAAACTCTGACCCATATTTGTTCCTGTCTGAAAGAACTACAGGGATGGAAATGGAGAGGAGCCTGAGGAAAAGAAGGTCTAATGACAGCCCCAAAGTGGAATCCAGCTCAAGGGGAAGTCCCAAGGCCTAACACTATTACTGAGGCTATGGAGTGCTCACAAAAAGGAACCTATCATGATTGCCCCTTTAAAGACCCAACAAGCAGCTGAAAGAGTCAGATGCAGATATTTGCACCCAATCAATGGACAGAAGCTGCTGACACCTGTGGTTGAATTAGGGAAAAGCTGGAAGCTGAGGAGGAGGGCGACCCTGTAGGAGGACCAGCAGTCTCAACTAACCTGGATCCCCAAGTTCTCTCGAACACTGGGCCATCAACCAGGCAGCATACACCAGCTGATATGAGGCTCCCAACACATATACAGCAGAGAACGGCTGGGTCTGGACTCAGTCAGAGAAGATGCATCTAACCCTCAAGAGACTAGAGGCCCCAGGGAGTTTAGAGGTCTGGTGGGGTGAGGAGTTGGGTTGGGTGGAGACATCCTCGTGGAGACAGGGGGGATGGAGGTACGGGATATGAAACAATCGGAGGGTGGACCAGGAGGGGAATAAAATCTGGAGTGTAAAAAACAAGATTATATAAAATGAAGGAATATAAATGAGAAAGAGAAACAGTAAAGGGGAAGCTTTTATTAACTTAGATAAATACATACAAACAGTTAGTTTTGTAGTGGTAATAAATATTTATGAGCTTAAAAAAGTCATAGACTTCTTGTGTGCAGTCTTCTTCTGTCGCGTCCGCCTTGGCCAGCAATTAAGACATGACATGGTCGGATCCTTCTCAGTCAGCTTTATTCCAGGAACCACTCTTATGGACATGATGGACATGGACCTGGACCAGGACGGAAACGGGAACGGGACGGGGACCCTCAGCAGCAGAAATGAGCTGCTTATATATCTGCCCAAGGCGGACTGGGTGACGTGTTCTCTCAGGATAGGTTAAGCTGCCAATACCTCATTAGCATAAGCCCGCTCGGGAGGGGCACGAGGCCAACATGCACAAAGGACTTGTTTACCAGTTTAGCTGAGCTGGCCACGCTGGAAGCCAGCTGCCTACATTGTCAGGTGCTAGTCATACGACTTTGCAACTGTCCCAGGTGCTATCTTAAACACGGCTGCCTACATTCTTCATCAAGGTAAGAACTACTTTCCATCTCACAGCAGGAGGAAACTGTCCTAGTCCAGACACACATACAGTTTTCTTAGTATTCCTTGCTTTAGAGCAGTACTTTTCTTGGTGTCTAGATTGTTGGGTGGTGTGTTAGGGTTTTGCTGCTGTGAACAGACACAATGACCAAGGCAACTCTTATATGGACAACATTTAATTGGGGCTAGCTTACAGGTTTACAGGTTCAGTCCATTATCATCATGCCGGCATCCAGGCAGGCATGGCTCAGGAGGAACTGAGAGTTCTACATAGTCATCTGAAGACTTCTAGGAGAATACTGACTTCCAGGCAGCATTTTGAGGGTCTTAAAGCCCACAACCACAGTGACACACCTACTCCAACAGGGCCACACCTTCTAATAGTGCTACTCCCTGTGTGGAGCATATACAAACCATCACAGGTGGCATTTACTGGCTATTAATTTTGGGACTCAGACAGTCATATGCAAAATAATGGGTTCAGACTAAACAACATGGAATTAAATGTTTAGAATAATAAGGCTCCTAGAGAGGTTATGTAAAAGTGTTCCTGTCTTTCTAAAACATTTTGGTTGCATGAAGACTGCATATGCAATGCCTTTTATTCTTACTGTTTCAGGTGTAGACTTGGGATAATCAAGGTGGGTTTCCATTGGTGCCAGTTCAAGTCTTATTCCTGAAGTTCAGTCTCTGGTGTGTGATTTTTTTTGGCCAATTCTCTTCAGAGATGGAATGGTGGCACAAGGTACTGAGAGCAGAAGTATCTCTTGCTCTGGGGAGATCTCTACTTTTCTGGAGAATGCAAGTTTGTAGGCCTCAGAAGATCTAGGACCTGGCACTTTCAAGCTCTCCAGTGTACACATTATCACCATGAGACTTGATAGTGAACTATATGCAAAGACATCTTTGACAAAAGAATGATAATGAGGCTAGTAAGTCAGCACCTCAACTACAATAAGGTACAACTAAACAATATATACCCAAAGGACTCTAAGATGATATTACCATAGAGACACTTGTATATCTATGCTTATTACTGTACTATTTAAAATGCCTAGGAAATTGAACTATCCTAGATAATAATTGACAGATGAATGAATAAACTACATTTTGACACATGTGCACAATAGGATTTTATTCCACAGAAAAGAAAATGAAACTGATGTTTTCAGAAAACAGATGGAACTAGAAATCATTATGTGAAGTGAAATGAGGCAGACTCAGAAGGTCAGTTACTGAGTGTTTTCTCTCACATACAGAATCTTGAATGTGTGTGTGTGTGTGTGTGTGTGTGTGTGTATGTGTGATGAAACTAGAAAGAGGATCATGACAAAAGAAGACCTTAAGAGAAGATGAAGAGAAGGAAAGTGTGAGTGATGGAATACATGTTGGGGGGTGTGTCTTAGTCAGGGTTTCTATTCCTGCACAAAACATCATGACCAAGAAGCAAGTTGGAGAGGAAAATATTTATTCAGTATAGACTTCTACATTACTGTTCATCACCAAAGGAAGTCAGGACTGGAACTCACACAGGGTAGGAACCTGGAGGCCGGAGCTGATGCAGAGGCCATGGAGGGATGTTACTAACTGACTTGCTTCCCTGACTTGCTCAGCTTGCTTTCTTATAGAACCCAGGACTACCAGCCCAGGGATGGCACCACCCTCAGTGGGCTTGGCTCTCCCTCTTGATCACTAATTGAGAAAATGTCTTACTGCTAGATCTCATGGAGGCACTTCCTCAAGGAAGGCTCCTTTCTCTGTAGTAACTCCAGCTTGTGTCAAGTTGACACACAAAAGCAGCTAGTACAGGGGATTACACAGAGAGAGAAATGTACTAGGAAGAAGTAGGCAGGATGGATGGCAGTAGGAGAAGACAACATATAATAAAACATTTATATAAAGTAAATTAAAACCTATGCATCAAAATGCCATAATAAACTCATTACTTTCCAGCAAAAAGGAGGAGGAAGAGGGGAGAAGAAGAAGAAGAAGAAGAAGAAGAAGAAGAAGAAGAAGAAGAAGAAGAAGAAGAAGAAGAAGAAGAAGAAGAAGAAGAAGAAGAAGAGGGGGAGGGGGAGGGGGAAGGAGAGGGGGAAGGGGAAGGAGAAGACCAGAGCAACAGAAGCTGCCTGGGCAGCAGCACCAGAGTAGCAGTGGTGGCACTTCCCCTCCCTGCTTGTGCCATTTCCCCTTTGCTTGAACCCTCCCACTGGGCCAGGTCAGAGGTTGCCACATATAGCCTCTGGTACACAGACCGACTTGGTCACATCAGTTAGGCAGTAAAGAAAGGTGAAAGGAAGAATGAGATTTTTACTTTTTAATTCTTATTCTACAGTGGCATCTATGAATTCCCAAACATTATTGGAATAAATTTCCTATCCTTAGAAAGGTAAATTTAGTCTCTCAAGTTGTTTTAATTTCCAGGAGATTGCCAGATCTTCTACTTTAATTCTAATTTAACTGGGCCCAGCCTAGGGGGAATCATTTTATTTTTTAACCTCCCAAAGAGGGTACTTGGGACTGAGTCCACAGGCCACTGACAAGTAGTACCACATGGGGGTCAAAATGAATGGAAGACTCAATTACAGTTTGAAAAGCATTAGGATCTGATCAAAACCAGGAGCTGCTATTTTATACCAGGTAGTAGGGGAAATCAAGTAGTAAGAAAGATGCTGTGGCCTCTTGTAAACATATGAATAGTCATTTCCTGGATGAGGAAGCACTTAGAGGTCGTGGGAAATTCCAGTCTTGTGTATATTAGTTTTGCCCTTTCTAAATTCGAATATATCCACATTCTTTCAAAACCTTCTCACTCTGGTCATCTCATATTATGGATGACACTGTTAGTGCCCCAGAGCTGTCTCTGTAAGTCACATACCTGCTTCCATGGCTGTTTATCTTGGCCACTAGAAGCTGTGGCCTGAGAACTCACTGCTTCAAGCAAACTAGCTCTGTGACATCTTTGATTCCTGCCCATCTACCTGTTCCCGATTTCATCCCCTTGGAGAAAAAAGTACTTCAACTGATAGACTTGGGTGGTGAATAGTGGTATGTAAATGAGAAGAGCTGAATTGGAGGTCTTCAACCTTGATTGGGGTCTTTTAAGGTTTTTCTAACTTTCCTTCACCGGAACCCCACACCAGTGCTTGGGTTTATAATGTGACCTAGACTGTGTAGTTTTCTACATAGGAGGGTTGATTTGTTGATTTCTCTCAAGAATATAGGATAACCCAAAGAAATATTGAACAGGGTTCTGGTTTCTCTTGCAACGCAGTAATTTGACCTGTCGACTACTTTGATGCTCACCTTTGTGAGAGTCAGATCCAAAGACAGCAAACTTCCCTGTTGTGAGAAGTCAGGGTATCTGTAGACAAATGATACCTTGGTCTTAATGTGCAAGCCTTAGGCTTGTGTGAAGGAGCATTGGTGTGGTGTGTAGCAGCAGTGGGCATAGCAAAGCACTTATCCAGTGGACTTGATTGGCTAATAGCTAGGAAGTGGGCTTTTAGAGAGATACCCATGGTTTAATGGGTTTTTAAAAAATACCATTGGTAAAACAATGAAAGGCAGTTTTCCCTCTTCATGTCTATTTTCCTTACAGATAGTTGGATCCAAAGAAAGCAGATTTTTTCCCACTCTACTACTTTGTTCCTCTGTTAAAAACAAAAGTTTACTTATGTTCTGCTCTCAAATACATGTGAAATTTGTATAACATTCCCATTTATAAAATGATTTGTAACACATTACTTGAAAGATGTTTTGAGATGTAAAATCTAATCCTTTGGGTTGAGGGTTTATTTTTTTTTTCCCTCCAAACAAATTCCTGTCTCTAAAGTTGAAAAAAAAACCCTCTAATTTTCAAAAACAACACTATGAGATGATGTCTTCGAAGAGGACTTACAGGGAACAAGTACTCTGAAGTGGAAACTTAAGGGATCTTTGTAAAGTCGGTTGTGCTGGATGGTGTTTTGCTGGGGTGAACACATGAAGGAGTGCTTTCCTGAAGTGGACACAGGTGAAAGGTTAAGGCTGATTCATGAAGGAACATTTCACTGAAGCAGACACAGGAGAAAAGATGTTCTGCTAAAGCAAACATGTGAAAGGAAATGTGATGAGAGATTCTTTGCTAACGACACTACATGTATTGGTCTGCCTTATATTGCATAGTTGAGCTGCATTTGCCGCGATTCCATAGAGAAAAACTGCACCGAAAAGCTTCATGTGGTATGTTGCAGTTTCTTGCTGCTTCCTTAAACTCAGGCTGATTGGCAGAGTGATGGCAAATGAAACAGACGCACGTGCTGATCCGTGGAGGACACATGATTTTTGAGGGTGTATAAAAAGGAATCCATGGAAAGTGGTGGAGGTTGATCTTGGCTTGCTTATAGAGCTAGCTTCGCAATGCTTGCTGGTCTCACATCTTCGTTGACCTTTACTTCAAAGATTCCTGGAGGCTTTATCAAGCAACCTTGGTGATATTGTTCCCTCCTCCTTGTTCCTCCTTCTGTATTGACCGCCCTCCCCACTATCCAGTTGGAATTTCCCTCACTATTTTTCAATTTCCTGCTTCATAGCACCTATATCCCAAATATTCCCTTCTAACCCTTTCCCACCTATGGTCCTTTTATACTTTCTTGGTTTCTGTGGTTACTTCATGCTATATACCCACATCTGAAGATTTTGAGCTATGAGCCACAGATGAGAGAGGACTTGCAATGTTTGTTTTTCTGGGTCTGTATTACCTCACTCAATATAATCTTTTCAAGATCCATCCGTTTACCTTAAAATTTCATGATTCCTTTAAAAATCAGGTGAATAATGTTCTACAGTGTCTAATATACCACATTTTCATTGTTTATTCATTTACTGGAGAACATTTAGGTTGTTCCATTTCCTGTTTATTGTGAATAAGGTGACAGTGAATATTGTTGACCAACTATCTGTGGAATATGATATCAACTCCTTTGGGTATATGCCAAGTAGTATTGCTAGGTCATTTCATAGATTTGTTATTATTATTATTTTGTTTTATGAGGATTCTTCATGCTGACTTCCAGAGTGGCCGCACAATTTGCATTCCCTCCAACAGTGAATGAGACTCCTGTTTTTCCACAACCTCTGTGGCTTTTGTTCTCAGTCATTTTGTTGTTTTTGGTCATTTTGTAGTGGAGATGAAAACTCAAAGGTTTTTTTGGTTTTGGATTTTGATTTTTTGTTTTGTTTTATCATTTGTTTGTTTGCTTTGTATTTCCCTACTTGCCAAGGGTCTTAGTTAGGGTTCTCTAGAGTCACAAAACTTATGGAATGTCTCTATATTAAGGAAACTTATTGTAATGACTTACAGTCTGTAGTCCAACTAACCCAACAATGGGCAGTTGCGAATAGGAAATCCAAGAATCTACTAGTTTCTCAGTCCCATGAGGCTAGTTGTTTCAGCTGGTCTTCTGTAGAAGTAGATGCTAACAAATGTGCTGGCAAGTAAGTGCAAGGAGTCAAAGAAGAATGAATCTTCCTTCTTCCAATGTCCTTATGGAGGCCTCCAGCAGAAGGCATGGCCCAGATTAAAGGTGTGTACCTGAATCTAAAACTTGCTTTGTCCCAGGCTGACCTTGAACTCAGAGATCTGTTTGCTCCAGTCTCCTGGGATTAAAGGTGTGTATTGCCTTGCCTGGGCCTAAGATTTTCATAGCCACTATGCCTCAATATCTCTATGTCAAGATACAAGTCTGAAACCTGTATTCTAGCCTCAATATCTGGATCACAGGTGTGCCCTCCACTTCTGGATTATAGTTCATTAAAGATGTAATCAAGTTGACAACCAGGAACAGCCATCACACTAAGGATAACAAATACTTTTTGAGGTATCTCATAGTCATTTTTATTTTTTCTAGTGAGAAATCTCTGTTTAGATCCATGGTCCATTTTTAATTGGGATACGTGTTTCCATAGCCTTTGTTTTTTTGGGGGGAGATGTGTTTTTTAAGTTCTTTTTATATTATGGATATTAATCCTCTGTCAGATGTTGTTTTCTTCTTTGCTGAGTTTGTTTCCTTAGCTGTGCAGAGGCTCTTCAGCCTTTGAAAACTGCAAATCTCTGAAGAAAGATTAAGACCACTAGAAATGGACAAACATCTTGTAGTCATGGGTCCATAGAATACTATTATGAAAATGGCTATCCTACCAGAAGCAGTGTACAGATTCAATGCAATTACAATCAAAATAGTTACAGCATTCTTCACAGAAATTAAAAAAAATATTCCCAAAATTCATATCAAACCACAAAAGATTCCTGATAGCCAGAGTACTCATGATCAAAAAGAAAATATTGGAGATTTGTTATTCTAGATTTTAAGATGTTATACAGTATATTACTTGTACAAAACAGACATGCTGATCAATGGAATAAAATGGAAGATCCAAATATGAGTACTTGTAACTACAGCTATCTTATATTTAACAAAGAGGCAAAAAATACCCTGGAGGATACAGTATCTTCAATAAATGGTGCTGGAAAAAACTGAATGTCCACAAGCAGAAGAATGAAATTAAATCCTTATAATTATAATAATTATATTATAGTAATTATACAAGGTAATAACCTTGCATAAAAACTAACTCCAAATGGATCAAATACTTAAATATAAAACCTGAAACACTAAAACATCTAAAAGAAAACTTAGGCAGTACCTACATGATCTAGTTTTAGGAAGGGACTTTCTGAATAGGACTCCATTTGCCCAGGATTTATGGCCAACAATTGACAAATGGTGCCTTATAAAACTAAAAGAGGTTCATTTTCTTGTTTTGTTTTGTTCTTCAAGACAGGGTTTTTCTGTGTGGCTTTGAATGTCCTGGAACTTATTCTGTAGACTAGACTGGCCTTGAACTCATAGAGATCCACCTGCCTCATCTGTGTTTAAAGGCCTGTATTGTCACCACCACCTGGCCGAGGTTCAATTTCTCTATCTGTGAAATGTAGGTAAGTTACCATGTCTCTCCCATCTCATAGTTCTATGAGATGATAATTACATGTCCATACAGAGTATCACCAGTCACAACTACATTTCCCTGACATTCTAATCGACTGATAGATGTTTTAAGGAACCAGATATCATAGTTCACACATACAGTCTCCTCCGTCAAGAAACTAAGAAAGATTGCTACTAACCGAGATCAGATTGTGTTATATAATAAAAATCCTATGTCAATAAATACTTCAATTATGGTAAATTAAAACTAAGCTTAATTTGGTTGCATAAATTCCATCCCAACACAAAAATTATGTTTGACCTCTGCCTGAGATCCCATTCCCTACAGTGCTTTCTAGTTTTCATCTCATAGCCATCCTTTCCTCCTCTTCACCCAGTTTTCTAAGTGCTTCTCACTTCCCAGCTTGCCAACGAGCAGTTTGTTCCAGAGTTGGATATAATATAAGAACTCACAACAAAATCAAGATACACTATAACAAAACTCTTGCCTGAGTTATCATTGGCCATTTGCCTAATTTATAATTTTCTGACCCTAATTTCCAGTTTTTTTTTTTTTGACCCTAATTTCATTCCTGGACTATGCTAGGGCCAAGCTCATTTTCCTTGAAGCCAGGTTCCTCATCAGTTTTCTTCCATTCACGAATCCTTTCATAGGCCAAATGGGGACCAGGTATCACTACAAGTGCCACGCATGTATGTGTCCCTAGCTGAGGTTCAGCATTGAGAAGCCTTTTATTTTCTTCTAGCCTTCCCAGAATCTCTATCCCCAGATAAGGCACACCATCAGATCCTGACAGATGACATGTTCCCTTTCTTTTCTTTTGCCTCTACAGCTCTGTTTCTGCTGGTGTACCTTCAAGATTCCAGTAAGTAACAACCAGAGTTTGGTTTTCTGTGAAAAAAATAAAAATAGAGAAAGACCCAACTTCCAAATTTCTAAACACATTTAGTAAAGCCCCTATTTGAAGTATCTGAGAGTGAATTTTGGTATCCAGAGACCTGGATCTTTGTATCTGCTATTCTGGGAAGAAAATCCTGTATCCATCTGAAAAGCCAGTTCTTAGCAAGCCAGATATAAAAACAACAACATGTTTCTAAAAGCAGCCAGACCACAAACTCAAAAAATATCTTTCCAAGCTGTTCCAGAGAAGATCTGAGTCTTCATTTGGAGTGTCTTTAGGAATCTCTGTGGCCACTATGCTGTGTACTATACCCCAGTCCCCACCTATTTTAGTGAGGAACCTAAACAGTGTACTTGGATACTGTTTTATAATTATAAACCTGAGGCTATGTAGATATCTTGTTAATTTACTCCTAGAGATGATATCCTTGCCCCCCTCATTCTTCAAGCATGCAAGGGCTCTAGTAATGCAACTTCTAAGGAAATTTCTTAAGTGAAATTGATCTGTCAGCCACTGTGTGGCACCATTGGCCCACTTTTCTGGTCACAGCTTCTATAAAGTGGCTGTAGAAAGGAAATAAATTTTAGAATTTTCTAAAACTTTCATGTGTATGTTTCTAGGGCTGATCACTTGGTATATTGCATAACTGATCAAGGGAGGCTCATCCATAGGGAAGACCAAATCTCCCTCTCAGCAGCTGTTAGTTGTGTGTAGCCTTTCATCTAGGGGTGCAGACGATACTGAATGGACTCAACAGGTTGTGTTATATCAACAATGGTTAAAGAAGAGGAGGTCATGAATTTGGGAAGAAGTGGGCCACAAGAGGAAAGGGAGATGCCGGGCGGTGGTGGCGCACGCCTTTAATCCCAGCACTTGGGAGGCAGAGGCAGGCAGATCTCTGAGTTCGAGGCCAGCCTGGTCTACAGAGTGAGTTCCAGGACAGCCCGGGCTACACAGAGAAACCCTGTCTCGAAAAACCAAAAAAAAAAAAGAGGAAAGGGAGAAATAATTCAATTATATTTTGATTAAGTAAAGAAATCTTGAAAACTTCCCTAAGATCTAATTCTGACTAGAATAACAGTATTGCAGATGCTTGGCCTAAACCCTTTACCTTTTATAGGCCTTGATTCTTCATTTTGTTAAGGAAGAGGCAGATGAAACTCATTAAGTTATTTTCCAGCTTCATAATCCTGTGAAAATATGAGCATACGATTGATAACCTTTATCCACGTGAAACAATGTTGTACCTTTGGGCCACAACACGATGGACAGAGGGTCAGGACATGAATACAAGGCTGATGATGTGAGGGGGAAGGGTCAAGGAAATGTGAATGCTTTGCAACACAGGAACCAGGATTTCTTTTGAACTTTCAGTAGTAATCAGGAAAAGGTAATGGATGCATTCATTGGCTGAGTAAACCTTGGTGCCAGGCATTGTGTGACAGAGGCGAAGCTGTGGTGGCTGATGGCACACTGAGGTAAATAAACCAGGCAGTGAGGAAGAAGATGAGTAAACAAAATTCCAGTAGCAAAGTAGAATATTTTCTACACTAATTAGAAATTCAAACTGCTAGATGAAGAGGAAGGAAGGATGTACTCTGACCAAATGGTGAGGAAGGACTCATGGAGAAGAGACCACCTCAGTTGTGCTTGGGAAGATAAACAGATATTTATGAGGAAAGGGCTGGAGAAAGTTATGGCCGGAAGGGGAGGGAAAGGCAAGCATTCTGGGAAGAAAAAGAAATAGCTTTAAGGAAAGATGGGAGGTCAATGCATTTATGGTCTTTGGGGCAAATAGGGAGTGTCTGAAATGGCAAGAAGAGTAAAGTGAGAGATGAGTTTGCAAAAAAGACAGAGAGAGAGAGAGAGAGAGAGAGAGAGAGAGAGAGAGAGAGACCAGATTGTACGTTTATCAAGCTGTTTTTACATGCGCACTTCTGTACATAGTATAATGGACAGATTCCCAAGATATACAGAGTTCTGACCCTTCAGCTTAGGGAAGGCAAATCTACTCACCCACTCACCCACGCACCCACCCATACCAAGACTATCAAAGAACAGTTAAGATGAATACAGCACAAGAACTTTCAAAGAAGATTACATGAAATTAAAGTAAATGTTTTTAAATGTTCAGTAGCCTCAGCTATCAAACGAAAATTAAAATTGCTTTGAGATTTCATCTCTTTCCAGTCAGAAGGGCTATTATAATAAATGCTATGTAAAATGTGGGAGGAAGAACACTGTTGATTAGAGTCTGCACTGATTAGAAATTCAAACTGCTAGATGAAGAGGGAAGGATGAATGTACTCTGACCAAATGGTAAGGAGGGACTCCCGGAGAAGAGATCGCTCCAGTTGGGCTTGGGAAGAGAAACAGATAAGTATGAGGAGACTAATGCAACTAATATGTTAATGAGTGCAATGACTTCTCAAAAAACAAATGAACAAACAAAAAGTCAACAACAACAACAACACCCTCCTCCCCAAAAAAGAACAGGAACACATGAGGTGGCTCAGCAGGTAAAGGCATTAGTAGAGCAATCTTGACATCCTGAATTCAATTCAATTCTCCAGAACATACACACACACACACACACACACACACACACACACACACACGCGCGCGCGTGGAGAGACCCAAGTTCACAAAATTGTCCTCTCCCCTCCACATGTGAACTGTGACATGCATGTCTAAACACCTATATAAAAAGAACTTAAAAATTGAACTTCCATTTGATCTAGCAATGCCTGGCCATTCTCAAAGGACTCCATATCCTACCACAGACATGCCTGCCCAGCCATGTTTATTGCTCCTTTTCATGACAGCAAGGAAATATAATCAGGCTAGATGTTCATCAAATCTAGATTTTCATTATCCATGATAGTTTTAGACAATGACAATGTAATACATATACACAATGGAGTTGTATTCAGCCCTAGAGAAATATTAAGTTTGTAGGAAAATAAATAGAACTAAAAAATGTATTCAGTGAAATAATCCAGGCTCAGAAAGACAATGCTGCATATTTTCTATGTGGATCCCAGCTTCTAATTGTTAAATATGTTTATTTAGGTGGGATTAAGTGTGGATAGAGGATAGGAAATGAGACAGGGGCATGAGATGGGGTGAAAGAAGCTTTAAGGGAGGGAAACACATGATATGAAGGTAGAAATGGGGATACTAGGAAGCCAGACATGTGCAGAAGTATAAGGGTAGGGATGGCAAAGGGATGGGGAAGAGAAAAAGGATGGAAGAATCCACCCAAACTAAGTATGTATGAAAACGTTGTAAGCCCTCCAGGAAGAGTATGGTACTACAGCTGATCCACTCTTACCAGCGGATGCCAGGCAACGCCCTGGTAAGGGGCTTCCGGGTATCCTATAAGCGACATGTGCTCACCATGGATGACTTGGGTACCTTATATGGACAGAACTGGCTCAATGACCAGGTGATAAACATGTATGGAGACCTGGTCATGGACACAGTCCCTGAAAGGGTGCATTTCTTCAACAGTTTCTTCTATGATAAACTCTGTACCAAGGGTTATGATGAGCAAATGAGATGGAAGAAGGCTATAGGAAAGAACAGATTTGACAATGCTTCCCCCTATATCCCAAGGTTGGAAATGCAAGAACATTTTACAAGCCTTATAATGCAGGTGACTTTAGAAAACAGGGAAAAGCAGAAAACTCCATTTGCTCCTAGGACCTCCAGAAGTGACTAGAATTTTGTCAATACCTTAACTTTAGCCAAGTAAGACTTGTACTATAACTATCTATATGGCCAGCAGAAAACAAACTCAATATCTTTGTAGGGTTTTTTTTTTGTCTCATATTTTCTTTGTTTGGACTTTTTTGTCATATTGATCTTTTGTTTATATTATTTGTATGGTTTCCAATTTTTCATGTGCGTGTTTCTTGTTCTTTTTTTTTTTAACCCTGGTTTCTTTGTTTTCTATGACTATTTGTTTTCTAAATGGAGAGAAAGAAAATGTGGAGTTGAATAGGTGGAGAGATAAGGAGAATCTAGAAGGACATGAGGGAGGGGACACTGAGATCAGAATATATTATATGAAAAATTATTTTTAATAAAATAAAAACGAAAGACTTCTAAACTACTGAGCTAAAAAGTAACTCTGTTTTGAGCTCATAGGTGTATTGAAAATTTGTAAAGGCAGAAGTTACAAAATAGATGTAATGGGGCAATGGGAAAATAATAACAATAACGTTCTAGTATGAAAGTGGTCTAAAAAAAAGGAACTGTGTTAGTTATGAAAATGCAGAGAATCTTATCTTTGGGGGAATGAATTAAGGAAAGATTCTCAAAAGAATTGACAGTAGATGTGTTATAGAAGCAAAAGTAGTTAGATATCTGGAGGAGATTGAGCAGTGTCCTGAAGATAGAGAAACAATGTGTACGAAAGTTCCACCACAAAAGACACAACCAGGCTCAGAGACTCAAGAAGAAAATGGGCTATGTAAGGAAGGAGTTGTCTAGGGAGAAGGGGATTTGGCTCAGCAGGGAGAGAGAGGAAGCTGCTTCTTTTCACTCCATTCTAAAAGCCAAGTTATTCTATTTTTCTGTTACTGGAGCCCTTGGTCATAGGCCTGTCTTACCTGTATTAAAAGAAAATGTATGTGCATGCATGAATATGCATGTATATATATGATGTAATATGCTATATGTTTATGGAAAATTAATTTATTTATAACTTTGGCCAGAACTGCTTTGCTTATAGAAGTATTACAATTTGTAGAAAAGTTGAAACAAAAGGCAGGAAATACGCATGTGTAGATTTAGTTCTGGGCCCAAGTTGCCAGAATTCAGAGAGAAGAATTTCTTCTGGCACCAGCAACCAGGGCTTCCTGGGGTTGGCCCGTTTTACTTTAGGAATAGTATTTCCTGGAGGGATCCTATTAGTGCCCAGTTAACACTGATGAGTTATTGTGGAGATCATAATAAGTGAATTAATTTTGTCTTTGAAAGATAAATACTGCATGCTGTCTCTTACTTGTGATTTTTAGATCTTATATAGATACATAAAATCATATATATGGCATGAAAGTAGTCATGAAACTGCATGGGAAACCAAAGAGACTAACGAGGCTGAGAAACATAGGAGAGAAGGGAGAGGTATACTTATATGAAATTGAAATTTCTTTTTTATCATTACTTCTTTTTAAACATTTTTATTGGTTATTTTATTTATTTACATTTCAAATGTTATCCCCCTTCTTAGTTTCCCCTCCAGAAATACCGCTATCCCACCCTCCTCCCTCCTGTTTCTATGAGGGTGCTCCCCAACCCACCCACTCACTCCCTCCTCACCACCCTAGCATTCCCCTATGCTGGGGCATCAAGCCTTCACAGAACCAAGGGCCTCCCCTCTCATATGGAGGCAGTGGCTGGGCCAAGGAGCAGAAGTAGGTGCTATCTTGGAAATAAGAATCATGAGGGTATTCCATTAGCAAAATCTCGTCTGTATCAGGAGATAGAGTCAGTTCCAGAGATGGGAACCTTGAAGCAGGGGTGATCTATCAGGTTATCAGGAGAGGGGGGCATTGTTTTTCTCAAAGGAATTGGAGTCTCTTCCAGTCCTGACACAAGCCACAAACAAGATCTGTCTCTTACTCTCCTACTCTTCCTCATTTCCTATAACTTCCTTTATCCCTTACAACGAGTCTCAGAATCAAAGGGAAGAAAAATGAGTGTGCAGAAAAGAACTATATCCATCCAGGAGCACATATGGCCTCTTCCAGGCTCTCTCCTGGTCCTTGCTTGTCCCTCTCCTGCAGTCCTTGGGGTGGTGGGTAAGGAATTCCAGTGTGGCTGGTTTAGGGAAGAAAGTTGTAAATAATAACTGGTTTTATAACGTACCTTTTACCTTATAAATTCCTGTTTGCTCCAGCTGCCTGTTTCCCTTCCTAGTGCTCTGGGCTGGAACTGAGATGGGGAGAAAGGAAGAGCAGAAACACTGGCCAAAGTTACTTAACTGATTCCCTTAGAGGCTAGGACCTAGATAGACTCTCCCAATAAGCAAGCAGGGGCACATATAGTTCAAGATCTGACACTCATCCCTCTGGCCACAGCACGAGCAAGAAACACCTGGGCGGCTCCAGTTCCTCTCCATTCTTCCATGAGCACATCCTCTTCCTGGAACTTGGAATCTTTCTAAGCAGAAGCAGCAACAAACTCCCGAGGGAACAACCTCCTCTCAGCCCCCAGAATCTGCCCACCACATCAGACCTTCGCATAGCAGCTGCTGTTCCCTTTGTTGTCGTGTTCATAGACCTGCAATATACACAACTGAGGGAACAGGGCCTCTGGGGCTGGCATGGAGTTTCTGGGCTGGTAGTGTTTGCCTATGTCATATTTTATTTGTACTCAGGACAAATACAAGAGGCCTGTTGTGGGTAGGGAGCACTGAACCTTGATCTAAGTTATGTTTTGATGCTCCCTAGTTTGCTGCTTTTTGCTGCTCCAGTTCTTCTTCATTGCCTCAACACTCTGTTCTCATCCTTCTTTATTCCTAGGCAAGGATCTCATTAAAGACCAATTTTAGTTTCTACCAAAGAGACCTATGGCAATGCTGCTATAATGATGCTGGTGCTACTCAATGAGTACCAGGGTCTGGCATAGGGGAATGGAAGTCAAAAGTCACACAGTAGACCACTTGTTTCTCAGCCAGTTGCTAAGGCCAGACACCTTCTACTTACATGACACTTCTCCCTCTGGCCACAGCACGAACAAGAAACACCTGGTGGCTCCAGTTCCTCTCCATTCTTCCATTGAAAGACTAGGAACCTCTAAGACACACTAATTTCCTCTGCCACTTCCATTTTTATTTCCATCCTTATACTTCCTTCCTTCCATTGACCTCCAATATCTTTTATTTTCCCCTCTAAGAGAGACTCAATCATTCTCCCTTGGGCCCTCCTTGGTATTGGCTTCTTTGGTGTCTGTGGATTGTAGCATGGTTATTATGCACTTTTTAGCTAATGTCCACTTATCAGTGACTACATACCATGCATATCCTTTTGGGTCTGGATTACCCCACTCAAGATGGTATTTTCTAGTTCCATCCATTTGCCTGCAAGATTCATGATGCCCTTGTTTTTAGTGGCTGAGTAGCATTCCATTGTGTAAATGAACTACATTTTCTCTATCCATTCTTCAGTTGAGAGACAGTTGGGTTTTTTCAGTTTCTGGCTATTACAAATAAAGATGCTATGAACATAGTTGAGCAAGTGTCATTGTGGGATGGTGGGGCATCTTTTGGGTATATGCCCAGGAGTGGTATACCTGGGTCTTGAGGTACTTTTCTAGTTTTCTGGAAACTGCCAAATTGATTTCCAAAGTGGTTGTACAAGTTTGCACTCCCACCAGCAATGGAGGAGTGTTCCCCTTGCCCCACAACTTCACCAGCATGTGTTGCCCCTTGAGTTTTTGATCTTGGCCATTCTGATGATTGTAAGATGGAATTTCAAAGTCATTTTGATTTGCATTTATCTCCCTGATGACTAAAGATGTTGAACATTTCTTTAGGTGCTTCTCAGCCATTAGAAATTCCTCTGTTGAGAATTCTCTGTTTTGCTCTGTACCCCATTTTTCAATTGGGTTATTTGGTGTGTTGGTGTCTAATTTCTTGAGTTCTTTATACATTTTGAATATCAGCCCTCTGTCTGATGTAGGGTTGGTAACTATCTTTTCCCAATCTGTAGGCTGCCGTTTTGTCCTAATAATGGTGTCCTTTGCCTTACAGAAGTCTTTCAGTTTCATGAAGTCCCGTTTGTTAATTCTTGACCTTAGTGTCTGAGCCACTGGTGTTTTGTTCAGGAAGTTGTCTCCTGTACCAACAAGTACAAAACTAGTCCCCATTTTCTTTTCTATAAGACATTTAAATAAAATATCTCTTAGTGTCAGCAAGATGGCTTAGTGAGTGGGAGAACCTACCTCCAAACCTGACCACCTGAGACTGTTTCCTGGAGCCCACATGGTAGAAGGAGAGAATCTATTCACACAGCTTTCCTCCTGACTTACTCTATACATGTGCCCAACCCAAAATAAATAATTAAATGTAAAAGTAATATATCCTGTGAAGTCTCCATTCCTGGGTTGTCTGTGGTTTTTCTAGAAAAGACTTGTCATCAGCACAGGGTTCCTGCAATAAAGTAATGACCAGTCCAATTATTTCATAGAGTGAAAAGTATGCTAATTTCATTGTATCTTTTCCTCACAATAAACTATTATCAGTCAGACACCTTAACAGAGGAAAAAAGATTGTTTGTGCTGGGAATGGTTTGGGGAAAGCAATGGGCTTGGGAGTTGGGGACTTAGAGAAATCTGAGACTTTCCTCCTTAGAGCATGCTGGCAGAAAGCCTGGGTTCTTTTTAGACATGAGTGGTTGTTAGAGGAGAGGTTTTCATTTAAGCAGCATCTAAAGCTGAGAGTCATGACAAAACATCAAAAATAGACGAGTATTCACTTCCTTTCTTTTACAAGTGTAGTAACTTGTGACTTTCAGAAAGCATTCTTCGTCCACTGCCTCGAAGATGCCTCACTCAGTAAAGTGCTTGTTATGTAAGCATGAGTATCTGGATGTGCTCCCCAGAACTCACATTAAAAAGGTATGTATAAGCTGAAAGTAGTTTCTCCTTTAATCCCAACACTCAGGAGGCAGAGGCAGGTGGATCTCTGAGTTCAAGGTTACCCTGGTCTACAGAGTGAGTTCTAGGACAGACAGTACTCCACAGAGAAACTGCCTTGAAAAACAAACAAACAAACACAAATGGCATGAGAGATGACACAATTATAACCCCAAAGCCAGGGAGGTAAAAACAGGTTTCCTGGGCCTTGTGGCCAACTAGCCTAATCTCATTGCTGAATCCCAGGTCAAGTGAAAGACCCCGTCAGAAAACAAAAACAAGAACATGAACAAAACCAAAAAACCCCAAGATGGATGGCACCTCAAAAACAGCACCAGAAGATGGCATGTGACTCCCACAACTGCACATGCACACACATGAACAGATCCACAAACCTCAGATAGAGAAAATGATGTCTATAAAAGGGAAAGGATTTCTCAAGAACACAAAAAGAAGTGCCAGTGCTAGGGGATATATCACCTAAAAGAAATACTTTATTATTCTTTGTCAACTCAGTAGTATCAGAAATGGATCAGTAGAATTTATGATCAAATTGTACATATTGCATTGCTGCGGAGAGCAGCAGTAATGTCAGTGAAAAAGAAAGGATAAGATATGCTCCAGTGGGTATATGGGCAAAACAAATTGGACTTGGTGTTTTGTTGGTTTTAGGGGAGGGCACAAGGGTGAGAGAAGGTGGACTGGGGAGGAATAGAAAGTTGAGCAAGATGAGGTGCATAATCGATACAAATATTATTTTGAGAAAGGAGTGGGACTGGAATGATAAAGTCTTGAAGCTTGAACAAGTAAGGGAAAGGGGACCCTTTATACATCACCGGTTGGATTGTAAATTGGACCACCCATTATGTAACTCAGTATGAAAGTTTCTCTGTATAAAAGAAAATTTAAGCCGGGCGGTGGTGGCGCACGCCTTTAATCCCAGCACTTGGGAGGCAGAGGCAGGCGGATTTCTGAGTTTAAGGCCAGCCTGGTCTACAGAGTGAGTTCCAGGACAGCCCGGGCTACACAGAAAAACCCTGTCTCGAAAAACCAAAAAAAAAAAAAAAAAAAAAAAAAAAAAAAGAAAAGAAAATTTAACAATAGACCTACTATGACTCAAATATCCCATTTTTAGGTGTATAGCTGAGACACTAAGGCAACTCACCATAGTGGTATCCGTACACCTATGTTCACTACAAGACTGTTTACAATAGCTCAGATATTGAGTCAGCCTAAATGTCCAGCAACAGATAAGTAGATAAAGATGTGATATAGACATACAATGGAGTTTTACTCTAGCATATAGAAAAATGAAATTAAGTAATTTACAGGAAAGTGGATAGGACCTGTGGCCATAACCTTAAAGTGAACTAAATCAGATGCAAAAGACACTTAATGTTTTCTCTCACGTATGGGTTCATGAGTTTTTGACAGATGCATGTAATATACACACTAAACATGAAAAGCAGAGGGAGATTAGAAAAAGGGAGAAAAATAATAGGAGGTAGAAAGAATATCTAAGTGAAGAAAATAGGAGGAGTACTTAAAAGAAAAATTGTCTGCATGAAACCCAACATTATGTACAATGAATATGCACCAATAGAAGTAGATACAGAAATGAGGCTCCAGTGACCCACTACTCAAAGATATTTTTCCCTTGCATTTGACTAGATTGCCCAATTTGTAAACCAAAAGAAGAAGGGAACCAGGACAGTGTAGAGTCTTATGGCCTGTCTAGTACTTTGTGAAGCATGAAGCAGTGTAGAAAGAAAGTGATGCAAGGTTAGCTATTTCTATTGAAAAACTGTATAGGTTAACCCATTCTAATCCCCCAACATATGATGCCTTGCAAAACTGAACCTATTGCTGGGCATGGTGGCACAAACCTGACATCCTAACTAGGAGTTTAAGGTCAGTTGCAGAAGTATATAGAGATTGAGGTTAGGTCAAGCTTCATTAGATCCTGTCCAAAAACAAAAACAAAACAAAACAACAACAACAAAAAACCCCTGGAGTTGTAGGAGGCCTAAATGCAGGGAAGCAAATTGTACACACTTTTAAATTCTCTGTGAACTAATCCCTCAACATGTATTGTTTTTTTTAAAACAGAATCCCAAAATCTCTTGCCCCTAGGTTCATATGTAAGAGGACGTGGTCCCATTTACTGACACTGTTTGTGGTGGTGCATGTTCTTGTTGGAGGAATTATGTCACTGGAGGGTGGCTTTGAGAATTTAAAGACTCATGCCATTTCCAGTTTGTTCTTTCTGCTTCACACTTGTGACTGAGCTGTGAGCTCTCATTTCTCAGCTTCTAGCTCCAGCTGCCAGGCCTGCCACATGCTGTCATGCTGCCCCCATCGTTATGGTCTATAAACCCTCTGTAAAACTGTATGCTGCTTTGGTCATAGAGATTATAATAGTATCAGAAAAGTAGCAATGTACAACTCTAGACTTCAGGGTATTTCCTAAATACTAAGCACTTTTTGATAGTTCATCCTCCTGTCATGATTAGGTTTAAGTTCTCATGTCAAGATCACGGATTTCTTCTTCCTAATCATTAGCTGTCCTTCTTCTAGGGGTAACAGGGACATAATGGGCATTATAGTTTGGATAAGTATTACCCAAAGGTTCATGTATTGAAGGGTTAGGCATCAATCCATGGTTTTATTGGGATGTGCTGAAGCCTTCAAAAGATATAACCTCTTGGGAGAATGTTCAAGCATTGGGAATTTTTTTTTTAAACATCCATTTATTTTATATATGTTAGTATACTGTTGCTGTCTTCAGACACACCAGAAGAGGGCATCAGATCTTATTACAGATGGTTGCGAGCCACCATGTGGTTGCTGGGAATTGAACTCAGGACCTTTGGAAGAGCAGTCGGTGCTCTTAACCACTGAGCCATCTCTCCAGCCCAAGCATTGGGATTTTTTATCATTTTTTAAATCTCTCTCTGTTTCCTAGAAACCACAATATGAATAGCTGTAATCTAACACATGCTTTTGCCATGACATATTTCCTTGTCACAAGGCCTAAAAGCAACAGAACATAGTGACTGTGGACTGAAACCTTTAAAATGATCATCATCAACATCATCAACAACATGGCTGTCCTGGACATTGTGGCAATCTTTTTGCCCTTGCCCCACAACTGCTAAGATTACAGGTATGCACCACCACACCTGAACAAATATTTCCTTCTTTAAAATAGATCACAATATTTTTCATAGCAGCAGAAAGTTAACACACTAAAGATATTGATACATCTTGAGTAGATCCTACCATTTGTTAAGAAGGCTTTTTTGTCAGATGAAAACTCTGAGGCCATCAGCTACTTTGTTTCCAGACTATCTCATGGTACAATGACACTCTACTCCCAAATATTCATCGATTTACTCCTAAGTCTGACTTCTTTGCCTGTGGCAAAACCAAACCAAACCAAACCAAACCAACGAAACAGAACAAACAACAATCCTCTTCTAGTCTTTTTCTCAACAGAGCTCTTCAAGGCTTCCTGTTTCTGGTGAGTGGATGGGAAGAATGTCATCCAACACACACGTTCTGAGGGTCCGGAAGGCTGTGGGCTAATGCCAGACTGTGTCTGACCTTATCTGGTAAAGCTGTCATCTTGGCCATCCTGGCCAAGCCTTTTAAGTATTTGCCTTGGCTAGGTGTCAGGCTGGGCCTGCATGTTCATCTCAGACCCATAGAGGGCAACCAAGACCAGTTTATGAGAATTATTCTGGGTGTGGCCTTTCTCTCTCTGCTTCCTTTCCAGTGCTTGTAAAATTCTAGAACCACAGGCTGTCAGAATCACAATATAGGTTAGATATTTTGTATTTACATCTCTTCATAACAAAGATGAAACATTAGATGTAACTCTGTAGTAGAGCATTTGCCTAACATGCTCAAGACCCTGGGTTCCGTGTAGATGAAACTGAGGCCAAAAGAAGGGCCGAGAACAGTCTAAACTCAAATAATTATATGTTTGGTTTCAGCTTGAATTAGAAACTGTATTTCTTGGGTCCTATTTAAGAACTCATATATAAAGTCCAATAAAATGATTCCCTCCTTCATGGTTGTAGCAACTGAGGCCCAGGAAAGAACTTGTTTAAGGTAATAGAGTTGTGTCAGAGCTAGGATTGAATTCAAACCCTCTAAATAACAGCCCAGGATTCTGAAAGCACAATGCCAGGATTCTAGCTCATTCTATTTGCTACAGGTGAAAAGGACTCAGAGAAGGAATGATATTTACCAGCAGCTGCCGAGTAAATTAGTGGCTGCTGGCTGCCTTTTGGATTTGGGACTGAATGAAAATTGGGTACCAAACTTTGAGTCTTAGAGAGACCCCCAATAGCTTAGTGCCCCAATGTACCTCAGAATTATATTTCAGAAGTTCTTGTTAGTTCTTGTTTTGTCCCCAAGAGCCTGGCATCTGTGGTAAACTGTGTGTGTAGGAGGGGCTGTCCACCTCTGTTCAAGCTCTCCCCTCCACAGGAAAGAAATTTTCTTAACAAAAACCTCACCTCATTTCTCCCCTGTCAAGGCCTCAGGCTTTGAGAGTGAGAGGATGAGTCACTCTGTGCCCACAGTCGCCTCTGTGGAGAACATAATTGCTAGCTAGGATGTCACCATAGCACCCAGCCATCACATTTGCAGAGCTTGTTTTTGTCAAAGCTCTTTCCTATCTTTATTTTCGCTGCTACTTCCCTAAGCCCCAGGGAGCCAGATGAGGCAGAAGATGTCATTACCTCTTCTTTTACAAAGAAGAAAATGACTTGTGAGGAATGGATAAGAGACACCTGACCACGTCTAGGACAAACCGAGACTAAGTCTCCAGATCCTTAATTTTCCAAGTTTCTGGAGTGTTCTGCATCAATACCAGTATCCCCAGAGGAAGTACCAGCATCCATCAAGAACCTGGTAGCAGTTACATCTCCTTTATTAATCAGTAAGCTGTAGCCAGATACTGTGCTAGCCTTTCACTGGAAACAAAAAACCAAAAACAAACATCCCCTCAAGCCCTGTCTTTCAAGTGTTCACAATTTGCATGTTGGTTATGTCATTGTCCCACCCAGTGGCAATCATCTTCCTTTGGCAAAGTGATCCAAAAGTGACTTTCTTTTTTTTTATATATATATATTTATTTATTTTATGTATATGAGTACACTGTAGCTGTCTTCAGACACACCAGAAGAGGGCGTTGGATTCCATTACAGATGGCTGTGAGCCACCATGTGGTTGCTGGGATTTGAACTCAGGACCATCTGGAAGAGCAGTCAGTGCTCTTAACCACTGAGCCATTTCTCCAGCCCAACAGTGATTTTCAATTGATGGTGCTGAACCACCTTTATAATTTTTCTCAGAGCACTTGATTAGGAGTCAGAAGGACTAACATTCTCCATTCGGTTTTTCCATGCTTCATTATGTAGCAAAGGATATACCTGTGGGATGAGTTTCCACATTTGTAAAAGGGATTTAGGAACAGTGGAAATAACCTTGCTAATTCCTTTGGCTTGGGTTGGTAAGATTACTCAGTAGGCATGAGTACTTGAAGATATGACTTCAGTGCCCAAAACTCAGATAAAAGTGGTAGGAGAGAACTGTCTTCACAGAGTTGTCTTCTGAATGCCACAGCATAATAACAACAATAACGATAATAATAAAGAACATTTTAATCATGTCATTTAGGAGAAGACGACTCTAATCCATGGAATCTTCTGTTTGGAAGAGAAGCTGAAGCACAGTAGTCAGAAGGCCTTGCTATGGGACCATTTTGTATTATGTTATCTTGTTTTATTTTGTTCCCTTTCTTTTCATTTTGCTTTGAGAGAGGGTCCCAGTATACAGCCCAGGATTTCCTGGAACTTATATGATATCCAGTTTGGCCTCAACTCTCAATCCTCCTGCCTTGTCCTCGATAGTTGCAATAGCACACCTGGCTTCTCTAAGTTGCTTTGGCCTGCTATTTTACTTCTTGGTTCTGTGAGCTGTACTAGAAGAATAGGGGACTTGAACTTCCTAAAGATCTCAAATGAACACTTCTGTCCACCAAGAACACTCAGGAATCACCAGAAATGTTTAAAATGGGAAGCTATTTCAGATTCTGAGTTTGAGAAGGAAGTGAGAGAGTGATAGAATGGGGGTGGGGTGAGGGGAATGTGGCAAAATAGGAGGGGAAAGGCAGACAGAGAAGGATGTAACATAATGGACAACCAACCATATAAAAGGAGCTGTATCATACAACCCTGCACCTTAATGTTAATGTTATCTAGAATAAAAGTGATGCTTGAAATAAATCAAGGCAAGAGAAGTACTGAGAGTTGATTATAGTCACATAGCCATATGGTAGCAGTGCCTTGACTCAGATCATGACTAGAATAAAGGTAAACGAAAACAAAATGGCTGAGTTGGGGAAATAGTTCAGAAGCAAAATGATTGCAAAACATATACAAAGCCAAAATATGACTAGATATTATAGTAAGTTCCAGCACAATAAAAATAGCCTAGAGTTTGTCAGTATGTCTTTGCAGGGTGAATGCCAGTACATTGTCTGCTCCAGAGGAGGCACTGGCATCAGGGAATCAGTCCTCTTCATGTCAACTTTCCTTTGGAGACTAAAACACACAGACTAGACTAGTGAGCTTGACTGAAGCAAGTTAATGTCTGTGCATAATACAGTGTTTAGAGATTAGTGGCAGACTTCACAGACAATGGAATTTGTGCTGTGGGCCTTAACAGATGACAATATTAAACAACATTTTAATGGCAAATATATAGCTATCTTTCAAAAATGTTTAAAAAGGACTGGGAATGTAGCTCACTTGCTAGAGTGCTTGCAATCATGTCTTAATTCCCTTGATTGGGTTTATAGCAACACTTAAACTGAGTATGCTGGTGCATACCTATAATCTCAGCACTTAATAAATGGGGGCAAGAGGGTCAGAAATTCAAGGTTATCCTCAAAAAAGGCCAAGCTGAGAGCATGGACTCCTGTCTCAAACAAAAAAAATACAAAACCACCACCACCAACAGCCCAGAAATATCTACATTAGATAGAATGTTGATAAGGTGGAGAAGAGAGTTCTGTTTTCTCAAGGGACTACTACAGGAGGAAGAAAACTGGAGGATAGACACTGGTAGGGATCTCAGCAAGGTTCAATCTGCCTGCTGAAAGACAAGGAACATTAAGAAAGGTCATAGGGAGCTGGATATGGTGCTGTATGTCTTTAATCCCACCCAACACTTCGGAGGCAGAGGCTGGCAGATCTCTGAGTTCAAGGCTAGCCTGGTCAGAGGGAAGGAGGGAGGGGGAGGGGGAGGGGGAGAGGGAGTGGGAGTGAGAGTCATGGGAGGCCCAGACTTTGGTCACTCCATGAATTTCTGTTATCTGAGTTGGTTTGTGTTGTGCTAGCAACAGGGTAGAAAAAGAAGAATGGAGAGGTGGTGAGATGGTTTAGCATATGAAGCTGCCTGCTACTAATCCTGATGACTTGGGTTCTAGCTCCAGGCCCTATAATGTAAAAGGAGAAAACTGACTCCTCAAACCTGTCTTCTGACCTCCATAAGTGAGCCATGGCTTGTGTGCATACACAAATATTAAACAAACAAAGAAACAAATGTGAAAATGTCTTAAAAGGAAAATGTGGACCAGGGATGAAGCAAGAACAAGGCTGAGTTTTAGAGATTTCCTCTGGCAGAGAGCTCATAGGAGATGGATTAGAGGGAAGGTACTGCCGTTGAAGAGCTCTGATAAAAGATCTCTTCTATAGTCCAGGGAACACACAGATCTGTTATGATGCGGTAGGGTACATATGAATGTAGGAAGTGAGAGAAATAGCATCTGGACAGAAAACACTGTAGTGTTTGAATTAGGAACATTGGTAGAGAAGGAAGGTAAAAAAATGAGTAAGGTACTCTAAAACAGAGTCAACTGCCACTCCCATCTTTAAACTGCCAGACAGCTATTTTTTTCCTAACTTTCTATTGGATTGTGTCTGTGTCTGGTGCTACTGCTGCTGCTGCTGTTGCTGGTATGTTCACTTACATGCCATTTTTCTGTCTCCCAATATGCTTATGTAGCTTCCTGGTTATTGGTCTGCATCCGAGTATGAATATACATTTTCAGGCATCTAAATGAGGCTATACTTTGCTCTGTATGTCCTACACCTAGTTCTTGCTGTGGTTAAATTGATTGGCTAAAGGAATTGCTTCAAATTGTCTTGTGCATCTTTGGGCGAAGAAATCTTTTTTCCCTAAAGGTGTTTCCAAATTCTGTTGCTATTCTAGAGTGTGATGAATTTGATTGGTTATAAGAGATATTTCAAATTGTCTGTGCTCCATGGCACAGCTACAGCCTGAAATTCAATCATTGCTGGCTGCAGGAATTACCATAATACATTTGGCTCGATTTTCCACACAATAATTTAAGACTTTGCTGCCTCTTCTTTATGCAAATCTATCCAACTAAATGACACCAAACTGGGGAACATTTTTTTTGCAAACTGATATCTTCCAATGAGAACATTGTGCTGCCTTGTGGTGACGAGTGGGCTGGAGAGGCTAGAGCCACAAAAGACCCCAGTTCTGATTACAATTTGATTCTTACAGAGGACTGGTCCACACAGGTTTCAGATCTCAGAATTTAGAGCATGACTTTCATTTTCTTTTCATTGCAACTTGTGAAATAGGAAATGTTGAGGGCCAGAGAAATGGTTCCATGCTTGAAAGCACTTGTTGTTACAGAGGCCCTGGGTTCAATTCCCAAAACTCACATGGCAGTTCACAACTGTCTCTAACTTCATTTCCAAAATGCATTTGATACACAAACATACAAGTGAGCAAAACATTGGTGCACATAAAATAAAATAAAAACAAATTTATTGTTTTAAAAATAATAAAGGGATCCAGGAGATGGTAGCACATGCCTTTAATTCTAGCACTAAAAAAGCAGAGGCAGGTGGATCTTTGTGAGTTCAAGACCAACCTGAACTCACAAAGGTCTACAGAGAGAGAGAGAGAGAGAGAGAGAGAGAGAGAGAGTGTGTGTTCCAGGACAGCTAGGGCTACAAGTGAAACCCTGTCTCAAAAAGGGGGGCTGTTTTATTGTGACTCTTCTCATCTCCTATAGCTACCAGCTCTACCAAGTATATTGGGCTCTCAATAATTACATCTTGCCTTGTATTTAGTTACATCTGGCTAAGAACCAATGGGAAGGACAAAATTATCCAAGCTCTACCAAAGGAATTAGAGTTTAGACTGCAGTTTCTTAATTCTTTGTCAAGAACTCTTAGAACTATACTTGCCTTGGAAAACTTCAGGTCTGTATCTCTATTGCGCATGACTTAAACTGTTCTGCCCACACATCCTCAGTCGCTTTTCCTTGCTGAGCCTCACTACTCTTATCGGCACCATGGAAATAATAGGCAACAGCTTTGTTTCTTTATGTGAACAATCAGAGCATAAACCTGTGGGTCCTGAACCAGGATGATGAGAGGAAGAAGCAATCAGGGCTTGTCTCAGAAACTATGTGTCACAACGTCCTTTGACTCCAAGTCTCCATTAAAAGAAAGAAAATAACTTTTCCGGTTTGGGAAATCTTATTCTAACCCATAAGTTTTACAGCCTCTGAGAAGTGGGACAGCATATCCGCTTTGCAACCTCCAATACCTTATAGGGCTAGAAAGACCTAAGTGACTGGCTAGTCAAGTGAGGGAATTGTTGGCCTGGAGAAATTTCCGAGTTCCGGGGGATCTAACTCTAATGGGGAAGGGGGTGACTGCCACTCAGCCCTGGGCAGATTGGCAGGCTGGGCTGAGCCTGCATGTTCTGGAAAGGCCAGTAATGATGTCATGGGACTCTTTGGGCTGCAACAACAGGAAACCACTGAATGTTTACATTGGCTCCCAGAGCCTAGGCGGCCTGTTTTTTCTTTACTTCCTCAGTCTATCTGTTTCCTCTGATTCAAATACTATGAAGAGTGGCTCACTACCCAGGCTAGGAAAAGCGGAAGGGAGGCCCAGAAAGAAAGCCTTCTCTCCAGTCTAGAGAGCCAGATGATTGAGAGAGGAAGGCTGGATTTACCCTATCTGGGGCCCTGCCAAGGGTAGCACTTAGGGCAGGGGAAGCAAAGCAAATGGTATGTGCTTAGAGTACTCCAAAAGCAACTTCAGAATTCTCCTTAGGAACCAAGTTCTAAACTTAGATCCATCTTTATAACTGCAAATCATGTCACTACGTCTTGCTTATAAAATTTACTTGAATCTATTTTAGCCAACTCTGGACTTGATGGCAAAGTGCTGCATTATGCTCTATGTGTGTCTGTTTAGGGATGTGATACAAGGATGGAAAATAGGGCTAGGGGTGTAACTCTGTTGTTAAGAGTGCTTTCCTAGCATGTCTGAAACTCTGGATTCATTCCCCAGTACTACACAAAATGTAGCGTGGAGGTGCATGCTTGTAATCAAAGAATTCACCAGGTGGAGGCAGAAGAATTAATAATTCACAGTCATTTTTTTGGCTACATAGTGAGTGATTTGGGGGCCAGCTTGGGCCACATGAGACCTTGTCTGTAGGCATAACATTTTTTCAACTTACTTTTAAAAAAATTTTTTTATTGTATATTTTATTTACATTTCAGATGTTATCCCCTTAACCCATTACCCACCCACACCCCCCCGGCCCAGGAACCCCCTATCCCATCCCCCCTTCTCCTGCTTCTATGAGGATGTGCCCCCACCTACCCCTCTACTCCCACCTCCCCACCCTTGAATTCCCCCACACTGGGGCATCCAGCCTTCAAGGGACCAAGGATCTCCTCTCCCTCCTATGCCTACAAGGCCATCCTCCCCTACATATACAGCTGGAGCCATGGGTCCCTCCCTATGTGCTCCCAGGCTGGTGTCAACTTACTTTTAATAAGGGTTCAACCTCTCCTCTAGCCCACCACCCAGCAGAGGTAGAAGAGAAAAGTTATTAGGATATGGGGAAGTGAACCTGTTCAGCAGTAGTTCCTTAGGGGTGAGCTCCATCTTCTTGGGCAGCAATACAGACCCAGATCAAACATCAAATACAATTCAGCAGCTACAGTCCAGTCTTTTCAGCAAGCAGACACCAGGCATGAACTGACAACTATAGTCCAATCCTTTCAGCCTAAGGCAAGGCTGCAGAAGCAGTGAGCTGTTGCAGGAACCTGGAGAGCAGTTCTTGGGCAACCTTCTCTCAATGACAGCATTACCATAAATTGAGCTCAACAATGATATGTAAGGCAAACCAATACATGCTTGCCTTTAGTGAAGAATAGTGAGGCAGAGCAAACCAAACCAAAGTTCAGTGCCTGTCTCCTACTGTCTGTGCGGTCATAGATCTTCATCACAGGTCTTTCCATGTGTTTTCTATATCAAAACATCCTTTCACCTGTGTCTGCTTCAGGAAAACAGTCTTTTCATGTGTTTGCCTTAGCAAGACATCATTTGACATAACTAACTTTCCAAATAAGTATCCATTTCACTTGCCCCCTCCCAGAAGATGCAAAATGTAATTCTTTTTTTTTTTTTTTTTTTTCGAGACAGGGTTTCTCTGTGTAGCCCTGGCTGTCCTGGAACTCACTTTGTAGACCAGGCTGGCCTCCAACTCAGAAATCCGCCTGCCTCTGCCTCCCAAGTGCTGGGATTAAAGGCATGCGCCACCACCGCCTGGTGCAAAATTTAATTCTTCCCCTCGAGGAATTGCATTTATGGAGTGGTAGTGAGCTTTCTGTCTCTAGATCTGTTCTTTTCATCCACAGTGTTGTTCCAGTTCTAGATTCCCCCATCATTTCCCATTTTCATACATCAGCTGCTCCCTCAAAAAATGTTTAGTGAGGTTTCAGTTCCCGAGAATCCACGATGGCAGAACGAAGGCATGGCAACAGGAATAGCTGATAGCTCACATCTCAGACCACAAGCAAAAATCAGAAAGCACATGAGTCTTTGAAAACTCAAGCCTGCCCGCAGGACACACCAGCTCCAAGAAGGGAACACCTCAGTGCTGGTTAATTTTGTGTGAACTTGATATAAGCTTGTGTCATCTTAGTGGAGGAAACCACAATTGAGGAAAAGACCTCTCCCAGTGACACACTTCCTCCAACAATACTATGCCTCCTAACCCTTCCTAAACAGCTCCATCAACTGGGACCAAGTATTCTAATATATGAACCTATGGGGGCTTTCTCATTCAGAACACCACAGACCATTTCATTCTGTAGATTCTGTAGGTTAACAGAGTGAAAACTAATCTGCTTTGCTGGAAAGAACGTTTGGATGGAATTCCAGGTGTCAATTCTTATTTTTTCTACTTTGTGAAGTCTTATCCAGGAAATCTACTTTTGTCAATACCCTTAAGTGTTGTCCTTATGTCTTATTTTGGCTCCAATATAGCTTTGCTTAGATTTCCTTGGCTATTTGAAGTCTGTTGTACTCTTGCATAAATTTTGAGATATTTTCTCTAGTTATGCAAAATTATTCTTGGTATTACAAATCACCCACTGAGCTGGGTGGTGGTGACACACACTTTTAATCCCAGGACTCAGGAGGCAACACTGAGCAGTTTGCTGCCAGTTTGAGGCTAGCTTGGTTGACAGAACTAGTTCTAAGATAGCCAAGGGTACACAAAAATTCTGTCACAAACAAACAACAAAAAGTCACCCACTGTTACACCAAGGCTTAAATTTCCTTTTTACATAGAGTAGTGTTTTGTTTTTATAAAATTAGATGCTGTTCAACAGTCTGTTAATGGTTCTCCTTGCTTTCAAATTTTCCCCTTCCTATGCCTCCTCCATACTATTCTAGCGTTGATCTAATTCATTGTTTCAGCTTCATGTTATCCAGTCAAGTTTTATGAGCGGTATAAGGGAGATTGGAGTGTGGGTTTGGGTTTGAATTCATGTTATCACTTACCATCGGCCATTTAACAGTTGGCTCATTTTTCCAAATCCTTATTTCTCTACTCGCATCTTCTTCATTGACCAAATGAACCTCAGAGAACTTTTGAGAAAATGAAAGACAATAATGGTGTATAAAGCCAGGTAAAATTATATAGACCTACTATTTCAGCACTCAGGACATAGAAGAATCATTTCAATGCTATTGAGGCCCTGTCTCAAAAGCACAAGATTTTAGAAAAAAGTATCACATTGCTCAGGCGAGTATCAACACTTGATGAATGAGGATTTGAACTTATATTCCCCCATATCTACTTGACTGTTCGCTATAACTGCTTTATGTCATTTGAAGGTAAATCCTTTACCTTAAATACCATTGTAACTGGTAAGAACGTAGTCCATAAATGAATCCGTCATCCTACTGAGGCCAGTGAAGGGAAAGAGTATGCCTTAGATTACAAGGAAAATAAATGTCAGTGACACACTATGATTTACACATATAAACTTTTTTCACTCATACAACAATTATTTAATGTACGTATTATTGTCGGACTCATTTAATAAATGAACAAGCAACCTCAGGTAGATTATACATTTTCAAATTCATACAGCTAGAAACAACAGATCTAGCGTGTGAATCTAAATAGCCTGTCCCCAACCTCATTACTACCATCTCGCCTTACTTATTACTCAATTCCTATCTCCTTCCAATCTCGTATAGTAATTGGCCTTAAGAAATTGTCTCTCATGCCCACAACTAGAACTTTTCCTATGTGTCACTGTCATAGAAGCCTACAGTCATCTTTAAGCTCAGGTTCAGTGATTGGTACATGTAACTTTAATTTTTTTCAAACCTTATTTTTAATGATGGTTCTTAAATGCTTTAACCTCCTTTCTAGCCCACCAGAGCTAGTAGAAAAGAAAGAATATGGGGGAAGTGGACCTGTTCAGAAAAGGTTCTTTGGAGCAACTACCATCTGTGTCTTTTGGAAATCAGCAGTTCAGTTCACAGGTTAGCAGCAGCAGCAGCTTGATCCACTCACAAACACTTCACGGATACACCAGCAGTCCAGTTCGGTAGAGTCGGGATAGCAAACGGGAATCGGCAGTACTGGCACCACCTAGCAGGGACAACCAGGCCTCAGCCTCAGCTCGAATCCGAAGGAGGTACCAACAGGAACACCAGGAGGAGTTCTTGGCTGTGTCTTTCTCAGGGAAGGGAAGATCAGCAAAGACGCAAGAACCACAATCATTGCACAGCTAGCTGTACCAGCAAGCCAAGCTCTGTCTCTGTCACTCTGTGGAGTCCTATTTATACCCTCCAACATCACATGTCCTCCATATGCCTTGTCTCAGCACCGGTTTTGCCTCAGCATGAGTTTTTCCGTGAGTTTTTCTCTATGGAGTACTGACAAATGCAACTCAACTACACAACGTATGGAGGACCAATACATGTGTGTCCTTAGCAAAGAATCCTTTATCACGTGTCCTTTCATGTGCTTACTTTAGCAGAACATCCTCGCTCCTGTGTCTGCTTCAGCACAACATTCCTTCACAAAGTCTGCCTTAGCCTTTCACATCTATGTCCACTTTAATGAACATTCCTTCAGGTGTTTGCTCCAGCAAAACATCCTCCAAAGAACCCTTCTGTTTCCACTTCAGGTATGATTGTCAATTTAATAATTAGATTGTAGCTCCGTGAAGGCTGTTTCTGTCTGTCTTAGAACTCTATCTCACATGTCTAACACAGTTCCTAGAAATTTGTCCTAATTTATTTCTCCATTCATTCACACACAAAAACTAAAGCACTATTTTTCAGTCCATGTATGAGGATCATGAGGATGCCCAAAAGGATTAGGAGCCCTTTGCTTACCAGGCCTCACACATAGACATGGGGATCCATAAGAATCCAAGGCCATCCTGGGCTACATAATAATTTCAAAGCTGACCTAGCTGTGTATCTATACCCTGTCCTAGAAAAAGCAAAGAAAAAGAAAATAAAATTTAAAAATTTAAAAGTGCCACTCTTTACTTCATGGCTGCCTACATGATGTAACCAGTTTCTTCGTACTCCCACCCCTATAGTTCCACACCATAATGAACTGAAATCAGAAGCCAAAAAAAAAAAATCTTCCCCCAATTCCATTCTCTTGAGAATTTTGCCTTCTAATGGGACACATACTGAGTATGATCCTAAGTTTGAGTAGCCCTGTATTAAGCAGTTCCACTCATTTATTCAACAAGTTCTCATTAACTATTTTCAAAGAATAAGGTACATACCTCATTCAACATTTAAAACAACCCTGTGTAAGACATGGCATCATTAGCCTCAGTTTTAAAAGACAGACATATCAAAATCTAAGAAATTGCTAACTTCCTTTTTGTCAGAGAGCTAACAAGGAGTTAAGTTCAGGTAGTTTGACTACAAAGCCAATTTACTCATTATATTGTAACATAGTACTTTTGACAGGACCTAAAATAGTACATGGAAACTCCTGCAGGGTTCCTAACCTAGAGGGAAATGTTGGAAAAATACAGCCGCACAGGCAGCTCCCAGACTAGACAAAATTGATACAGCCTGTTTGTACTCTCAATCCTTTATGGTGATAGAGTAGGCCACATATCTGATTTCTCCTTTATAGATGGGAAAAAAAAACAGGGACATGGAGTAACCTAAAAGCACATTGACAGTGAAGAATGATCCTGATGTCTTTATACCCAAGAGATGAAATAGTGCAGTGAGGGCGCTATGAATGGAGAGTGTAGCGGTGGCCACAGAACAAGTAATCAATTGTAATTATTAAACTTGGATTCCCAGGGAATCTAACTCGAGGGGGAGGGTCTTCGTCTTTCCCTTACCTCTAATTTTTCTTTACTATGGGCAGAATGTCTGGAAAACAGGAGGCAGGGGGAAGGTTCTGCAGATAAACTTTTCCAATTATATAATCAAGTATAAAATTCTGAAAAAAAAATCAGGCATAATAACTATCTTAATTACTCTATTTTGTCATAACACACCATGACCAAGGCAATTTTTTAAAGAAAATATTTAATCAGGGGCTTGCAGTTTCAGAAGGTTAGAGTCCATGACCACCATGGTGGGTAGCATGACAGCAGGCATGCCCCTGGGAGTTCACATGTTGAGCCACAAACAAGAGACAGAGGTAGAGAATACTAGGAATGAAGTTGACTTTTGAAAGCTCAAAGCTCATCCCCAGTGACACATCTCTTGCAACAAAGCCACACCTCTTAGTCCTTCCCAAACTATTCTAAACCCCCTCAAGTATTCAAATATAAGCCTATGGGGCCATTCTTCCTTATCCCATCACAGCAGTAATATATACATGTAATCCTGTTATATACATAACACCCAGGTGGCTGAGACAAGAGGATCACAAATTTGAGGTCAACTTGGGGCTACATAGTAATGTCCTGGTTAAAACCTAAACACTTTTAAAAAGAAAAAGAAACAGAAACATGACACCTAATACTAAAATGGAAGCAGACTACAAAGCCAAGTAGAAAAGAATGTAGCCCTCAGAGACTGAACTTAGTTGAGGTACATGGCAGAGCTCTTCCTGCATAAGCAACTCTGTTTAGTGGTTCAAGATACCACAGAATGAAGGAGACAAGAGAATAAGAGAATTAGCAATGTTTGGTTATAGCCTAACTGAGGTCAGTCACTGGGGACGAGACTGTGTAGCATCTGTATATGAATGGAGTAAAGACAGGTTGGCATGGAAACAAGTCAGGCTTGGGTGAAGAAGACAAGGAGAATATAACAGACTGAGTGAAGAATTGCTGTTCCCATTGTATTATTGTTAGACCATAGTTGTAACTGTATATCCCTAAGAGGTTGAATGAATGGGCAAAATTCATAGCTTTTCATATAAATGGCCATAGAAACATGCATGATTATATGTGTATATGAATTGATGGAGAAGTCAGTATTCTTGTAAAGTGTGTCTAGATGGACATACCAGTTTCTGTTTGTTTGAATCATTTGCATTTTTCAGTTTTCATCTTTGTTTCTTCCTTCCTTTCTCCCTTCCTTCCTCTGAGACAGAGTCTCACCTGACTCTGGCTAGCTTCAAACTCAATATACAGCTGATGGTGGTCTTGAACTCCTGATCCTAGGGGCTCTACTTCTGGAATTCTGGAATTACAAGCATATGCCACCATGTCCTATTATCTTTTAGTTTTCTGAAACAGTTTTGAGTATGCCCTTGCTGGCCCAGATCCTTTTGCTTCAAGCTTTCAAGTGTTAATATTACAGATGTATATAATCATGTCCAGCTTTACATGCAGTTTCCTTGTGGGCTGCAAGGAACATAAAATAAAGGTAGTGTTTTAATGGAAATATTAAATGTGAGATATACAGTAGGAACAGAGGTGTGACCCAGACTACATTGGATGTACAGGAACTATGGGATGACTTAGAGGTTCCTGGGACCATCTTTGACCTTAACCATGTCCAATTCTCAACTTTCCTGATGAAAAGTGGCTGTAAACCTTATCCATGCATATAACTATATAAAAATACAGTAAATTAATCCTGGAAATTGTTGCTTTTCTTTTTTTTTTTCCTTTTTTAATTTTTTTTTTTTTTTTTGCTTATTCACTTTATAACCCGTCCCAGTCACCCCCTCCCACAATCCTTCCCCATCTCTTCTTTTCTGAGTACCCCCTCCTCCTGTATCCCCCACCCTGCCAGTTTAAGTCTCTGAGAGGCTAGATGCTTCCTCTCCCATTGAGGCCAAATGAGGCACCCAGCTGGAAGACCATACCCCATATACAGGCTGTATGCTTTGGGATAGCCCCTACTCCAGATGTTTGAGACCTACATGAAAACCAAGCTGCACATTTACAACATATGTGCAGGGAGGCCTAGGTCCAGCCCATGGAGCTAGATCTGTGTAGACTAGGTATGCTCCACGGATGGTGATTCAGTCTCTGAGAGCTCTAAGGGTTCAGGTTGGTTTACTCTGTTGATCTTCCTGTGCAGTTCCTATCTCCTTAGGGCCCACAATCCTTCCGCCTATTCTTCTATAAGAGTCCTCAAGCTCCATCCACTGTTTGGCTCTGGATGTCTGTATCTGTCTGAGTCAGCTGCTGGTTAGAGCCTCTCAGAGGACAGCTTGCCCCTGTCTGTTCTCAGGCTGGAGGTTGTTGCTTTTCTTTTTATGTTTTTTCCCTTTTGGGAGAGATGTGAGAGTAATTTCAGGTAGCTCATGTTGGCTTTGAACTTCTGATCCTTCTACATTCACCTCCTAAGTGCAAGGATTGCATATATGTATCTCCATGTGTAGCACACTGCTGAGTTTTTCAATTAATCAACTTTGAATTTTATTCATGCTCTACTAACTTTGTGGTCTCTATCCAAAGTTTAGCCTTCACTACTTACTTCCTCCTGTCCATCAAAGTACAAGATCATAATTTTGTACTGGTCTATTGATTAATTAATATCTTCATTTCACCTCCTAAACTTTGGTATAAATTTAATTTATCCCTATTAAAAATATCAATTCTTTGAGAAATTTGTAGGAGGAATTTTGATCATATTCAGTTCCTGCACCCATGTCTTCAAAGATCCATACCCTTCTTTCTCTATTCACCCAACTCAGTGTGTGAATCTATCAAAACAAATGTGTGCTAAGTAGTCTCGGATATGTGGTTAGATGGTTCCATTGGAGTGTGGTTGACTTACCAAAGGTTACATTCTTGGAAATCTGACTCTCCCTTTCCCAGATGCTAATGATTATCAATAGCTTACCTGCTAAGGGTAGGATTTAGTGTCCAACTTCCCTTTCCATGGTCAGATTTGGTCTGGATTGGGCTTTTATTGGTCATGTGCATGCTGTCACAATTTATGTGAAGTGGTATGTACTTTTCTACTATTCCGACCCTCTCTGCCACATGATCCTTCAGCCTAGGGAGGAGTTAATGATGAATATATATTCCATTTAGGGCTGGGCATTCTGTGGTCTCTGATTTTCTTAACCTTGGCCAGTTGTGGGTATTAAGCAGCACCTACTGTGTAGGCAGCCGCCATCCCAAGATGGCACAGGCTCAGCACTGTGCGTAAACAAGTGCTGCCATTCCAAGATGGCGTTGGCCTCCGGTGTGGCCAGCTCAGCTAAACTGGTAAACAAGTCCTTTGCGCATGCGTCGGCCTTGAGCCCCTCCCTAGCGGGCTTATGCTAATGAGGTATTGGCAGCTTAACCTATCCTGAGAGAACATGTCACCCAGCCCGCCTTGGGCAGTTATATAAGCAGCTCATTTCTGCTGCTGGGGGGGGGGGCGTGTTGGGGTCCATCCATAAGTCAAGATTCGTTCCTGCAATAAAGTTGACTGAGAAGGATCCGACCGTGTCGTGTCTTAATTGCTGGTGAAGGCGGACGCGACACTACTGCAAAAAGAACCTTCTCGAATGACAGTTGAGAGACACCTATAGGTATAACATTAAATCATTAGGAGTTGGTTTAGTACTGTGATCATTTGGTAGAATAATAATGGTAGGCTCTCCTCTAAGGTCTATAACTTGTCTAGCTATAGTACTTGATGCCCTAAATTATGCCAAATATTTTCATCTTGGGAACTGGAACTTAAAAGCATTGTACCAGTGGGCATATATTGTAAAGCTGGTTATTATTGTAATTTGCAGGTTTCACATCTGGGCAATATTAATAATTATTTTTCTACTCCAGTAGGGATGAAGCTTCCAGGTAAAAACCAGTTTGATTTCTGTCTATTCTAGAACTGAAGTATGTAGTGTCTTCATCACTATGGTCTTACTGTCAAGTTCTGGAGTGTAACCAAGAGCATTGGCAATGCCTGTGTTATTTAGGAGTCTGTGAAACATTGTTGGCTAATAACTCCAAAAGTAGTAACCCATTCCTTGTACTGGGCTTTTTAGTGTGTGTGTGTGTGTGTGTAGATATATTTTGGGAAGTTTTATACAATATATAACATATGCAAAAGCTTTAGTGTTATTTACCCATATTCCCTCCATTAACCCTGCCCTCCTCTTCCCCAACTTAACCCTTCCTGTTCTATTATTGTCTTTTAAACCCTTTATATTAGTATAATTTTACCTACCCTCCATTGAAAGCCCCTCCACATGAATCTTTAGTCATTTCGTGATATCTAATGAGTAGACCACATGAAACACACATATCTGAAGAGTCAACGCTAACAGCCAGAGATGAGAGAAAACATGTGATGTTTGGCTTTCTGAGTCTGGGTGACCTTACTCAGCATGATTGTTTCAGCTCCATCCATTTACCTGAGAATTTCACAATTAATTTTTAATAGCTCAATAGCATTATCCATTCATAAGTTGATGGACATATAGGCTGCTTCTATTTCCTGGTTATTGTGAATAGAGCAGAAATGAGCATGTCGTTCTATTCCTTTTATTTCCTTTCCTTTGTTGGGGGATGGGTCAATATGTAACCCTAACTATTCTGGAACTCTCCATATAGACCAGACTGGCCCTGCCTTTAAAACTGCAGTGATGCTAATCACACACACACACACACACACGTGTGTGTGTGTGTGTGTTTGAGAGAGAAAGAGAGAGAGAGAGAGAGAGAGAGAGAGAGAACATTTTTAATTTCCACACATTTGCAAGTTCTTTATTTGTTCCTAGTATCATTTGCTGTGGTTAAAAGATATTTATATGACACCAATACTTTAAAATCCGTTTTAGGCATGTTCCAAGGCCTATCATCTCCCTATCTTAGAGTTATTTTGTGTATATGGGTATTCTGCCTACATGTATATCTGTGTAGTGTTGGAGGAGGCCAGAAGAGTATACTGAATCTTCTGGATCCAGATCCTCAGGTAGATCATAAACAAGATTTAGAGTTGGTTGTGAGCTACCATGTAGACCTGGGAATATAAGTCAGCTCCTCCAGAAGAGCAGTCAGTATGCTTGACCATTGAACCACCTCTCTAATCCCAGTTTTTGTGTTTTTTACAAAGATTTATTTATGTTATGTATATGGATGTTTTGCCTGAATGTATATATATACACCACATACATGTCTGGTGTTCATGGAGGCCAGAGAAGGGTTTCACATGTCCTGGAATTGAAGTTATGGATAGTTATGAGCTGGCATGTGGGTGCTGGGACTTAAACACCTGGGTCCTCTGGAAGGGCAGCAGGTGCTCTTAATAGCTCAATAATCTCTCCATTTCCTGTGTGTTGTTTTGTTTTGCTTTGAGACAGGGTTTTATGTAGCCTGGGCTGGTTTTGAACTTGATGTATACCTAAGGAGACCTTGAGGTTTTGTTTTTTTTATCTTTCTGCTTCTACCCACCAAGTGCTGGGATTACAGCATATACTACCATGCCCTAGAAAATGTGTTTGGTTTTTTTTTTTTTTTTTTTTTTTTTTTTTTACTGTCATTAAGTGTAGCGATCCATATGTTTCTATTAGATTAACTGGTTTATGGTGCTGTTAAAATCCTTTATTTACCCTGGATGTGGTGGCATACACTTAGACATACAAGCACGAGGAAGAAGAGTTTAAAGCCGGTCTCAACCCTACTGTGGAGGACTTGTCTCCTAAATAAAATCTTCCATTTCCTTATTTTTGTCTAGATGTTCTATTATTGAAAGTAGGATATTGGCTCTTCAGTGATGTTGAGGACAGGAAGTGCCTGCCCTGCTAAGAATATCATCAGGTCCTATTGACCTTTTCAGTTCCTCTGAACCTTCAAGCTCCTTAATAAAATAATTCAACTTCAAAGAAAATAAAGGGATTTGAGTTCCTCATTAATATTTTAGAACTGTGTGAGCCTCCTGTCAAGTTTTCTCAGTTTGTTTTATATTGGAGGGATTTAATTAATTAGTTCATTTGGATATGATTATAAATTCTATGTATTCTTTGGGTATTTTTTTTTTAAAGATGGTCTCGTAGTTCAGGTTGGCCTTGAACTCATTATATGTTATGGAACTCCTGATCATTCTCTCTTCAGCTCCCAAGTGTATGTTATTTATCAATTGCTCATTTTTACTTACCCACAATAGTTTTATTCTTTATCTGTCCTAGTAGGTTTTGATCTGTTTATGTTTTTGAGGCAAAGACATACTTTGTAGCCTGTTTCAGCCTTGTAAGTGCAGGATACAAGCATATTCCATCATATGAAGCATTATATTTTTATTAATAGTAAAATTATAGTATATAATCTAGTATATAATTGGATGGGGATGTATCTCACTGGTAAAATTCCTGAACAGTGTGATGGTAGCTTTAACTTTGACATAACCTAGAATCATTTACAAAGAGTAACCATGAAGAACTGTTTACATCAGGCACGCCTTTGGGCATGTTTGTGAGTGATTATCTTAATTGCCATAATTGATGTAGGAAAACCCACCTTAAAAATATAGACGGCAGCCGGGCAGTGGTGGCGCATGCCTTTAATCCCAGCACTTGGGAGAGGGGGCAGTCGATTTCTGAGTTTGAGGCCAGCCTGGTCTACAGAATGAGTTCCAGGACAGCCAGGGCTACACAGAGAAACCCTGTCTCAAAAAACCTATATACAGGGGGGGGGGGGGGTAAAAAAAAAAAAAAAACTATATACATACACATATATATGTATGTGTGTGTGTGTATATGTATGTATGTATATGTATATATATATGTGTGTTATATATATATATATATATACACACATATATATATCTTCTGGTAGCATCCAGATAAAGAAAAAAGAACATGGAAAAAAACATTTGACTTCTTTTATTTTTGCTTCCTTGCCATTACTCTCACTGCTGAGTTCATCTACCTTTTGCTGCTATTGCTGATTCCTTTACTGATATCAAACACATCTTCTTTAGATTTCCAACATGGACTGAAGAGCAGAAGCTTTAACAGGAACCGTTTAGGGCCTTTTTCCAGAATTGGGACTGCTGAGGTACTCAAGCCTCAAGGATTGAGCAACTAGCAGATTTTCAGGCTCTTTGAAATAGCCACTATTTTACTACCTGTGTCAGTTCTATTCCTCTACAGAACCCTTACTAAGAGCCCAAGACACTTCCAAAAATGATATAGTTGTTGCCTTTAGTTGTCTGCCAGAGGGTGAAGATAAGTCCTTGTTACTGAAGATGCCATGCTCTACAGACACAGAACTTGGAGGAGTCAAGCTGGAACAGACCTGGAACCCTCCTCCTTGAGGACTAGCTCTCATAGTACTTGGAAGGACCTTGCAATCTGCCAAGATATAAGAGTAATCAATAGCTTTGCCCAGCTGTAGGGCCTATGAACCACAAAGATGACCAGAATGGCAAGATATTCAGAATGGTGCCATCCTGGGACTTATCTCCTGGGAGTAACCAACAGCCATTTTAATTGGACTTAAGGCCCTTCAAAAGAAGGAATTTTCATGCCTTGTACTGTGGATCTCTAGCGGAGAATCTACTACTGCCACTCCTTCATCACAGGTCCTTCCATGTGTTTGCTATATCAAAACATCCTTTCCACCTGTGTCTGCTTCAGGAAAACAGCCTCTCATGTGTTTGCTTTAGCAAGATATTCTTTCACCTGTGTGCCCCAGCAAAACCATCATTCAATATAACTCTAACTTCCCAAAGAACGAGAAGTTTCTACTTCAAAGGCGTAAGAAGAGTTAGAGGTATAAAGGGGGATTATAAATGATGTAAATCTAGTACTCATGTATGAAATCTCAAAATAAAAATTAAAAGAACACTTAATACATCTAACATGTATAAAGCCCTGGCTTTAATCCCAATACTGTTTAAGTAGATTAAAATAAACTATATATTCTTCCAGACCTGCTTTAGCTATCTTCCTGTTTTCTTTTTTAAAAATTATTTTGTTCATCATTCATTGATTCATTCATTGTGTACATGTGTATGTGTGGGTGAGTGAGTGGGTATGCATATGCCATGACATTGTGTCCAGAGGTCAGAGGACAACTCTGAAGTCTCTTCTCTATTTCCAGAGATCAGACTCATTGTACAGTCTTGGTGGCAATTGCATTCACCCGCCAAACAATCTGGTCAGTCCTATCTTAAAACATATTTTTTAGTGTGTATGTACGTGTGTGTGTGTTCGTGCATGCGTGCATGGTGTGTGTGTGTGTAGTGCATCCCATAGAGTGCATATAAAGTAATGACAACTTCCAGGAGAAGGTTCTCTCCATGTGTGAGTTCTGAGGATTGAACTTTGTGTTGTCACGCTTAACAGCCTGCGACCTAAACCCACTAAGCCCTCTTACTGCCACATACCCTCTTGTTTCTTTTTAAATCTTTTAGCATGTGAAATACAGTACTTTTAAAAGACTTTTTCTAGTGAGACCAATATTTGGAGTTCCTCAGAAATTATTGCAATGGATTTTGTTGTTTATTTTGTTATGTGGTACAGTCTGTTTTGTTTTGCCTGGAATGGTCTCAAACTCCTCTTGCGTTCAAATAATTCTCATGTCTCAGTCTCAGATAGCTGGGAACAAAAGATACTCATGATCATGCGTGGCTAAATTTAACTGCTATATCATAAAATTCACCTCATTATTTTTCTTTCTGTCTTATAGCACTAATAGTAACTCAGGGTCTTCAATAAGTGGAACAGTCACTCCAACAGTGAACCCCCAGCTCTCTTTTTTCCCAGTCTTTCTATTTCTTTTCTTCCTGTACTCTTTTAAATTATACAAATCAGCAGTTTGTTTATGTATTCCCAGATTTCTATAATCATTACCCAAATCTAAATTTGAAATAGTTTCACCACCTAAGAACCCTGTTTGGGTATAGCTCAGTTCTCAGAGTGTTTAAACTAGTATGCCTGAGGCTATGAATCAACCCTAATAAACTGGACATAATGATCCACACCTGTCATTCCATCACCTTCAGAGTAGAGGCAAGAGCATCAGAAGCTATTCTCAGCTGTATAACCAGTTCAAAGCCAATGGGTTCAAATTACCAATAATAAATACATGCATAAATAATAAAATAAAATTGAAGAGCCAGGTATGGTGGCCTGTGGAAAAAAACTGGCGGGCCCGCAGTGGAGTCCCGGGCCCACGCGGCAGCAGGCCCCAGGCCCAGGCAGCAGCCTGGGGCCTGCGAGGCAGAGGCTGCCTGAAAGGCTTCCAGGCAGCCTGTTTCACAGACCGGAGGAAGGTCCCAGGTTCCAGTGGCTGGAGGCTTTGGCAGTGGCGGGCCGGCAGGCCCCAATGATACGAGGAAGTCCTTGGTTCCAAAAGGGTTTATTGTCATGGCGGATGGTAATGGATCTGGAAGTACCCCCCAAACTCAGGGCAGACCTGGGTTAAGTAGGGAGGAGGAAGGGGGAGGTTCTGGGGAGGAAATGGTTAATTGGCTCGCCCCTCTGACCTTCATTAGTATGTAAATCTCTAGGGCCTGAGGCCTGTAGTTACAACCCTCCTACCTGTGCACTTTGGGGAGGGGCTGTAATGGCTTACGTGATGAACCATGTAGGTATCTATGGAGATTGGGACTGCTTGTTAGGACTCTGAGTTCTGGGGACTTGGCCGAACTCCTGCCGTTTCTCCCTTGGAGTCTCGGGGTTCTAGGCCCATGCCCCAGCCAAGAACCAGAATACCCTTAACGCAGTCCCACAGTGGCCTATGCTTATTAATCCCCCAAATTAGGAGGTAGAAGTAGGAAGGATTAGGATATCAGGGAAATCCATGGCCTGTTTGGGCTACATGAGACTCTGCCTTAAACAAATAAGAGAAGCCAAGTGTAATGGGTCCACACCTATTGACTCCATCACTTGACTCACCATAAGGTGGAGACCAGCTGGAGCTGAGCTTAAGCACAGCTGTAATAAGAGTAAGACCCTGACTCAGAAAACAAAATAGTGCTAGCCATGGTGGCATACACCTATAATCCCAGTACTCAGAGTTTGAGGCCAGCTTAGTTTACATCGTGAGTTCCAAATCAGCCAGTGCTATATGATGACATTCCTTTCTCTACAAATAATAATAATAATAGTAAAGGCTCAGTATTACTGGTAGTGATATGTATATAATCCTAGCATTTGGGAGGTGGAGGCAAGAGGATCAACACATACAAAGCCATTGTATTTTCTTCAATGGTGGAGCTACTAGTGAACAGAACAAATTTAGAAATAAATTCCCATTCATACTCCTGTAAAGAACCGAATGAAACTTATTGCTTACTCACATACTAAAAAAAAAAAACATTGAGTGAAAGTATGGTTGGGCTAGTTGAGAAATAAAGGAAGCTAATGGAAATGGAAATGGGGAAAAGAGAATACTGGGGTGTTATGATAAAAAGACTTGATGTACATGTTTGACAAATTGTGATGAAAATTATTATGCATTTTCTCACAATGCATTGCCATTATATATAATTCTCATGAATTTGTTAGTTAAAAACCATTCAAAACAAAAAAAATTAAATAAGTTTGAATCATCTTTGGCTAATATTTGAGGTCAGCTTGGTCTCCAAAAGTCTTGTCTCAAAACAAAGAGTTTCAGTGAAAGGTGGGATATGTGTTGGAAACTAATGCTTAGTGCAATGTCATTGAGAGGTGAAGCGTAATGAGAATTGATTAGGCCACCATCATGGTGGATTGGTGTCATTATTGTGGAAGTGAGTTTGTTATAATAGGGAGTTGAACATTCTTATACTGCCTCCTTTGTTCTTCTACCATATTAACCATGTAATGATCTTAATTTTGGACTTCCTTGCCTCCTGAATCTACAAGGAAATACTCTTTTTTTTTTTTCATTACAAGTTTCCAAAATCTGAGAATTCCAAAATAGGAGCAAGAATGGACTAAATATGGTTGGCATTCTGTAGTTTGCACTATAAGATAGACAAATTGAAATGTGTTGGTACTTGTTCTCAAATCTCATCACTTGGGAAGCGAGGTTGAAGGATAAGAGTTCTAGAATAACTCATGTGACAATAGGGAGAGGCTGACTCAAAAGAGATAAAAAAAAAAGGATACGGGAGAGGGGGAGAGGAGACAAAGGAAGAAAAGATAACCGCTAAACTCTATTTGATTATCAGAATGTTTTATTATTGTACATTCACACTAATGATCAAATGAATGACTCTGGTTTTTGTTATTTTTGGTTTATCTGTATTTTTATTTCAGCCATTCTGGCAGGTGTGTAGGTGTGTCTACTGGGGGTGACCTGAGTTTTTTCCCATAATATTCATCTAATGAGATCCTGCTAAAGTTCTTATAAACACAGCTAGAAAAAGTTAGTTTATAATTTAAGATTACCATGAATAGAGATGAAAAACAACACCTTAGTCCTTTAAAAATATTTATCATCTATGAAAGATAAAGACCTAAAAAAAACAATGTCAATTAGTGTGCTTAGTGGAGGGAATCATGATCCAGAAATTATGGCCTCTAAAAGTAGGGATGAAGGATCTTAGGAAAGACTTTCCGGGAGTTGTGATCTTGAAGAAAACCCATGAAGGAAAGTAAAGTTTAGAAAGGAGAAGGTTGATTGTGGACACAGTACATTTTTGGGGTTTTTGTTTTGGTCGCCAGAATTTTTTACAGTGTATATAGGTTGAAGAGGTAAATATAGGGGGGAAGCAGACCCATTGGGAAAAGGCAGTAAGGAATCAAGACTTAGCCATGTACTCGAGCATAAAAAATCCTTCAGATTTCTTGGCCAGGGTTTATAGCTTTCACGCAGCTTTTCCCCTATCCTTCAAGCTTTCCTTCTTCAAATTTGCTTTTAAAGGTTGGGGTGACCTCTCCTGGGTCCCTGGCAGAATACTTACTTTTCCTTTTTCCCAAAAACGTTTTGTTACAATGTTTTATAGACTATGATATTTACATTAATTTCCTTTGTAAACTATCACCAAAGCCCCAATATTGTTGATATGTTGTTGTGTGCTGTGTTGTGTGTGTGTGAGAGAGAGAGGTGGGGGGATGTAGAAGTGGGGAAGACAAAATTTCAGAGTTCTGTTTCCTCTTTCTCCACTATATAGGTTTGAAAACAGGGTACCCTCTGTAGCCCAGGCTTCCCCTTGAATTTGGGATGTTTGTCTCAGCCTCCCTGATTTGCCAGATTATAGACCACTCTAGTCTTTTTTTCCAAATATTAACTTACGTTTTTATTTTAATTTAAATCGAATTGGGTATAAATTCTATTTCCCCTTTGCTCACTCAACTCCATTCTATGTCCTCCCTCTCAAATCCTTTCTTATCCCTCCACAACTTCCCTCACATATTTATAGGCTTTTTTAAAAATTTATTTTTGTGATAAATACTTTTTTTCTTTTTTTCTTTTTAAGATTTTATCAGATTTATTTATTTTTCCCAAGAGTACCCTATAAGCGTCTTCATTGAAACCAGAAGAGGCTCGGTTTCCCATTAACATGGTTGTGAGCCACCATGTGGTTGCTGAGAATTGAACCTCAGGACCTCTGGAAAAGAGCTCTTTAACCTCTTGAGCATCTCTCCCAGCCAATACGTTGTTCTTCTAACAGTCCATGCTACAGGAAAAAATTCAGATATCCATTCTTGGATTTCTTTTGTTTTGTTTGTTTTGTTTGAAGAGGTTCTCGCTGTTTGTTTACAAGCAATTCCACTGGGCCCTCCCCACAATACTTGTTTTTTATCCTTGCTAACCAGGAAAATGTCGTTTCCATGGAATTCCTGTTTGTTCCCAGTTTCCGCCTGTTTTTTATCATCTTTTTCCCTGCCCCTCCTCCCAGGGACCTCCCCCATCCCCTTGCCCCTGAATTTGGCCCTCCAACCCCCCCTGTTGCCGGGGTTCCCCCTGCCCGTAAAGACCTTTCCCCGTCCCCTGCCCCTTCCCTGTTCCCTGTATTCCCCATCTCCCCCCCTTTTTCAAATCCTTTTGTTGTGTTCCCCTTCTCTCATCCCACCCCCTTTCCCTTTTCTTCTGCCGGGTTTTCCTGCCCCCCCCCTTCGACCCCTTCCCTTCTCCCCCTTTCCCGCTCACCCCTTCCTTAGCAAAAGGGCTCACCCCCCATTTTCCTCATTGTAATTCCCTTCTCGCCCCCATTTGGCATCTCCGCCGGCCCCCTTGTCCATTTCCAATTTATAACCTCGCTGAAGCTTCAGTTTCTAACTACCCGATTCCGGTGGGCCCTGAACCTTAGGGCATTTCCCTGCCCTTCCTTCCGGTTGTTGTTTTTATTACCTTCCTACCCCACACCTTTTTAGGGCTCGATTTTTGCAAAAATTTCCAAAACAAAAAGGTCTATATTGGTATTTAATCAAAACCTAAATTCAGAAATTGCGGAAAGGAAAGGATTTCCCAATTTGGAAACCTTTAACCAGTGTATAAGGTTATTAAACTTTTAAGGGAAATTTTAACCCAAACACAAAAACTTTTGAAATTGGTAGGAAAACAACCTTAACCAACCCCAGGCGGCTTTAAGTTGGCCCTGGACTGGAATAAGGGAATGCAGTAAAATTTTATTCCCAAACAATTGGGAATAGAAATTTTTAAATTAGTTGGAATAAACTATCACTTTCTTCAAAACAATCGGAAGAGAGCATCCAATCCCATTACAGATGTTTGAGCCACTATGTGGTTGCTGGGAATTGAACTCAAGACTCTGGAAGAGCAGTCAGTATCTTAACCACTGAGCCATCTCTCCAGCCCAGAGCACAATATTTTTGAAAGTGACATCTAATTGAGGGCAAAGTGAATCCAAGAAAGATTTGACAATAGGATATGTCCAACTCTCATGAGAACAGAGAAGGACAGGCAACATAAGAGCTAGCAGTACAGAGGGAGAAAGGAAGGAAGAAGTTTTACTGGGAGAGTTTTACAGAGACAAGTTGAAGAGAACAAACTAGACACAGGTGAAGACAGAGCGGGCCAGAGAATAAGAAGAAGTCACAAGATCAGAACAGATTTTCCAGAGTTAGCTTGAGGCCAGGCATAGCGATTTAGTCAGAGGCTGAGAGAGTAGGTAGATTGAAGCAGGCACCTTGGAAGAAGTTTGAGCTAGAACAAAACCTAGGAGCTTTGAGCTAGGAAGGTGCTGAATTGAACCAGACAGCAGCACCATGTATCAAAAAGGAAACCAAAATACATCAAAGACTTGTATGTGCTAGGCAATTGCTTACCACTGAACTATACTCCCAGGCCTGTATACTTCCCTTTTATATCTTTTGCTCTAGGCATCTGTAAGTATACATACAGTGGGTGTGAGTGCCAGATGCATTATGCATCATTATGCAAAAAGTGAGGGTTGCTTGGGTTTATGGCCATGTTTACCTTGGATATTTCATTTGGGGATTGGAACTACCAGCATCTCTGAAGCACTGATCTTCATGGCTCAGATTAGGACTTCATTCAGAAACTGGCCTCAAATTCACTATACTCTAGCCATCACTTCCAATGCTGGTATTTCAACAGTCACAACCATTCTTAGTCTGGTGGCTTGATGCTAGGGTTTAGAATGGGCAAGGAATCAAAATTCTCTTCTCTCTCTTTTTTTGTTCCTATTATTCTTGGCCCTCTCATCTCTCTGTATCTATCCCATTCCCTCTTTCTCTTCTCTCTGAAGTTTTCCTTTTACTTTTTTCTTTTGTAGTTTTTTAAGATAGGATTTTTTTTTTTCTGCAGCCCATGCTTGTTATGAACTTGCTAGGTGGCAGAGGAAGATGACTTAGAACATCTAACCCTCCTGCATTCATTTCTCCGATTGTTGGAATTATGGGTAGCACCATTATATGGTAGTAGGAACTAAATCAAGCGTATTGTGCATATTAGTCAAACACTGTACCAACTAAACTAGTTCTCCAGCCTATTTTAAAATTTTAAACATTTGGGTATGTGTGTCAATACATGTCTGTGGAGATCAGAAAATGACTCTCAGATGTAAGTTCTCTCCTGTAGGCCTATTTTTTTTTTTTTTTTGCCACCTACTTTTCTAGCCCACCACCAAGCCAAGGTAGTGGAGGAGAAAAGTTATTAGGAAAATGGAGGAATTGGACCTGTTCACCAATAGTTCTTGGGGGCGAGCTTGATCTTCTTGGGCAGTAGTTCAGTCTCAAAGCAAACACCAAATATGACCCAGCAGCTACAGACCAGTCCTCTGGACAGGCAGACACCAAGAATCAACTGACAACTACAGTCCAGTCCTTTCAGCAAACAGATACTAGTCAGCTGTAGTTCAATCCTGAAGAAACGGCCCCTGAAACCCTCCCCGCAGGCTCGCCAACCAACCTAAGGCAGGGCTGCAAAGGCAGCAAGCTGCTGCAAAAAACCTCAAGCACAGTTCCTGGATGAGCTTCTCTCAGTGTTACCACAAGTTGAGCTCAACAATCCATGTAAGGGGAACCAATACATGAGTGTCTTTAGTGAATAGGGAGGCGGAGCAAACCAAACCAATACTCAGTGCTGTTCTCCCGCTGTCAGTGCGGTCATATTTATACTCCTTCATCACAGGTCCTTCCATGTGTTTGCTATATCAAAACATCCTTTCACCTGTGTTGCTTCAGGAAAACAGTCTTTCATGTGTTTGCTTTTAGAAAGACATCTTTTCACCTGTGTGCCTTAGCAAACCATCATTTGACATAACTAACTTTCCAAAGAACGAGAAGTTTCCATTCACTCTCCTGTCACTTTGTGAGAGCCAATGACTGAAGGACAGTCATCAATCAGCCTTGACACAAAGTGCCTGGACCTGCTAAGCCATCTCATCAGCCCTGTAGTTTTGTTTTGGAGACAAAGTTCTAACTTCTAGCTAAGGCTACCCTGAAGGTTATTAACCCAGGGTGGCCCTCCTCAAAACTTTTTTTTTTTTTTTTTTTTTTTTTTTTGGTTTTTTCGAGACAGGGTTTCTCTGTGTAGCCCTGGCTGTCCTGGAACTCACTCTGTAGACCAGGCTGGCCTCGAACTCAGAAATCCGCCTGCCTCTGCCTCCCAAGTGCTGGGATTAAAGGCGTGCGCCACCACCGCCCGGCGAACCTCCTCAAACTCTTAGCAGTCCTCCTGCCTCAGTCTCCCAAGTGCTGATATTCTAGGCATGCACTACCATACCCACCTCTTTACTTTGTCTTGTCACAATGGTATTGTGGACACCATCTTATACATTGGATTTGTCTCCGGACCATCTGCCCTTTGTTGTCTCTTTCAAGTTTCCGTTGTCATTTCTTTTGTTTCTTGACTTCTGTGTTCATGAGTGTCTCGTCCTCTCTTTTCACTGAATGTACAGGACCATTGAGAAGTGAAAAATTCAGGACTGTGGAGATAGCTCATTCAGTAAAGTGTTTTTATGCATGTAATAAGGGCCTGAGTGTTGATTCTAGCACCCAGGTGGGGAAAATAATCCCTGCTGATATTTCGTCTGTGTACTCCCAGTGCCAGAGTGGGCAGATACAGGAAGATCCCTGGAGCTGACAGTTTTTGTTAACTGAGAGATTGTTTCTGAAAAACAAGGTAGGGGTCAGCTGAAGACTAATACCTGAGCTGGACCTCTGGCCTCCAAGCGCAATCACACCCCCTTCTACATACACACACATAGAAAGAAACAAAGACAGAGGAACTAAATGTGGGCTTGGAGGCCTGCAATTCCAGTCACTAAAGGTGGAGGCGGGATATTCAAGGCATTCTCAGCTACATAATGTGTCTGAGACTATCCTGAGCTGCAAAAGACCAAGTCTCAAAACAAAGCAATTATTTTAATTTAACTCTATTGTAGTTTTTTTTTTTTTTTTTTTTTTTTTTTTTAAGGTAAGCTTTTTCTCTCTGCAGAGAAGCTAAGGATGAGACAGGGAGCTAAATTTGGTTGTTTCAGGCTTGGGTGTGGGCTCTCCAGAAGACAATTAAGGAAAATCGAGGGAAAAACCTGGTTTTGCTCAGTCATATGGGATGGGAGCCTGGGGTGGGGAACTTGGCAGAGGTGAGTTCCAACGTTCAGTCTGTGTCCTGGGCCCAGAACACTCTGACTGAGGCCTTGAGGCTATTTTTGGAAGCTTTCAAAATATCCCAGAAGGTGGGTCCTGCCCCACCCCCATTCAGCTTGTGATGCCAGAATATTCATTGAGCAGAGTAACTGAGGTCTGTCCTGTACTTTTTCCTAAGCTCCCAGTGGCCACTAGAAAAACAATCCTTAAAGCTACCCCAGATTTGGGCCACAATGGAGGAGAGGAGAGGAGAGGAGGGGAGGGGAGGGGGAGGGAGGGGAGGGGAGGGGGAGGGGGGAGGGGGAGGGGGAGGGGAGGGAGGGGAGGGGGGGAAGAGAGGGGAGGAGAGGGAGGAAGGAGAGGAGAGGAGAGAGAGGAGAGGAGGAGGAGAGGAGAGGAGAGGAGAGGAGAGGAGAGGAGCAGTTGTTGGCCCAGACAGGGGGTTTTTGAAACGGGTGAATATTAGTGAGTTGCCCAATTCCAAGAACCCGAAGTATTCTGGCAAGAATTGTGGAGGTCAGATAGCCTTACTCCCTCAAAATTTTTTATTTATTTATTTATTTATTTTATTTATTTATTTTCCATTTTCAGTTTCATTTGTTTTAGGTACGCATGTGCAGATCAGAGGGCAGCAGCTTATGGAGGTCACTTTCTTTCCTTCCCACATGTGAGTTCAAGAAACTGAACTCAGGGAAACGGGATCAGCAGCAGTTACTTCTTTTCCACTGAGCTACCCGAGTAGCCTCATGGGTGTTGTTATGCACACACACACACACAAGAGAGGGGGGGGGTCGAGGGGGGGCCAGGAATTGTGCATATACCATTAATCCCTGTACTTGGGTGGCAACAGGTGGTTTCTCTAAGACTTTGAGGCAGCCTGCTCTATAGAGCAGGTTTCCAGGTCAGCCAGGACTGCTATTACAGGAAAGCCTGCTTGAAAAAATAAAGCAAAACAAAAATTTCAACAAACAAGCTCATGTTGTTGTTTTGTTTTTTGAGGTAGGTTCTCGAGTAGTCTGACTGACGTTGAATATGCTATGGGATCCAAGATGACCTTGATCAGATCCTTCTGCATCAGGCTTCCTAAATTCTATGACACAGGTGTGCACTACTGTACTTCAGAAGCCTGAAGGTAGAATATTTTTACTGTCCAAGAAGGACAATAAACTCAATGAGGTAACTTATGTCTGTAATTCCTCGAACTTAGGAGGGTGAGTCAAGACGACTGTGAATTCCAGGCTAAGCCTGACTACAGAGTGAAACCAGACTTCGTAATTGGATATTAAGCTCATGCTCTTGGCAATGAATTTGATTGGTGAGGGAACAGTTCAACTCTTTCAATTCTGTCATAGTTTTCTAACTCTGGTATGGAAAACTAGATTATTGTAACACTTTGGTTTTTGTTTGTTTGTTTGTTTGTTTTTTCTGCCTTGGGTCTCTAATTGAGTAATTCAATTTCCATCTTGAACAGAAAGCTCCATCAAAATAAATGTGGGGGTGGGGCCGTGAGAGGCAACTGTTAGTCTTAATGTGTCCCTAGCTCTCTTGCACCTATTGTATAAAGCCATCCTATATCTAGGCAGAAACACAAATCTGCTTGTGATCTAGTCCCCACATTCCCTTTCTAATAGTGCTTCCTTGCTTTTCTCCTTGGAACTTTACAAGCTCTGATGTATTTTTGACATTCCCTAGCTCCCTCTCTCTCCTCCAGCTTCCTCCTTCTCAGGAAAGAGGCCTGGAGCAGGACTACTGACACAGTCTGAGGGCTGTCTGGTCTACACTGCAACTTTCAGCTCAGTAGAGCTACATAGCAAGACTCTGTCTACAAAAACATTAAAAAAATTTTTTTTTTTTAAAAGGAACATGCTATGGGGTAGAGGCTATAGCTCAGTTAATAGAATGTTTGTGTAGCATGCACAAACTCTGAGTTTATTCTCCATCACTACAAAAATTAGGTGTGTGTTTGTAACCTCAGCATTTTGGATGTGAAGGTGGGAAGAGGAATAAGAATGGAAAACTGTCCTTGGCTATACAGCAAGTTCAAAGCCATTTTGGAACACATGGGACCTGCCTGAAAAGGAAAAAATCTTCAAGCTTTCCAGGTGCTCCCATCCAAAGATAATCCACTTCACTTCTCCAACCTAATCCTTACCACTCCTCTTTATCCTGCACTTTATGGATAATATCCACTTGTAAATAAGTACATACCACATATGTCTTTCTGAATCTGGGTTACCTCACTCAGAATGATATTCTCAAGTTTCATCCATTTGCTTGCAAATTTCATGTCCTTGTTTTTAATAGCTGAATAGTATTGTGTAGATGTACCCCATTTTCTTTATCCATATATATTTTTTTGGTTGTGGGACTTCTCTGGGCTGTCCTAAATATTACAAATAAAGCTTCTATGAAGACAGGACTTCTTTATATAGCCTTGACTGTCCTGGAACTCACTCTGTAGATGAGGCTGGTCTTAATTAACCTCACAGAGATTTGCTGCCTCTGCCTCCCTCCCAAGTTCCAGGATTAAAGGTGTGTGCCACCACTGCCAGGCAAAGATTTGTTTGTTTGTCTTTTTAAAAGTGTGTGTGTGTGTGTGTACAGGTAGCTGAGAGATGTGTGAGTGCAGGTGTCCACAGAGGCCAGAGGTATGTGATTGATTCCCTGGCACTAGAGTAACTATTGTGAGTTACCTGATCTGGGATCTGGGAATCAAATTTTGGTTGTTTAGATAAGCAGTATGTGCAACATACTTTTATTATCCTTGTGCTTAGCCAAGTGGAGAAAAGAAAATAAGCTCAAGGTCAGGCTTCTGCACTTCCTCTGGAGTTAGAAGTCAGTCAGGGCTGCATACTATCCTGTCACTCACACACACAAATCCAATCCATAGAAAAATGTCAAAGTACTAATTGAAATTCAATAGATAATAATTCAATAGATCATAGCCAATTCCTTTATGGGTTCAGACTTCTTCTTGATTTCAGTCTTTGGCAAAATACTTTTTTATAGTTGATGTATTCTCACACTTCCAGCTCATGTAACATGCTATTTATTTCCTCTGCCTAGCACTTAGTTTTCTCCCATCTATGGTATGTGTAGACAATTCCACACCTCGCAATTCATGTATTAGTTTAAAGGCTTTCTCTCTCTCTCTCTCTCTCTCTCTCTCTCTCTCTCTCTCTCTCTCTCTCATAGAAAAGTTCAGTCTGGTTCTTCCTCCCATTCCATGCTCCTCAAAATATATTTACAAGTACCTTGTCCAATTAGCTAGGCTATTCTCTGACTAGAATAATAACTTTAGATAACCCATTTATTTTAATCTACATTCTGCCACATGGCTGGTTATCTGAGCTCAAGTACCTTGTATCTGTCTCCTCACATCTTCCCCAGCGAATCTCCCATCTAGCACTATCCCAGAATTCTCCCTACCTCTTGGACGTCCCACCTTCTATTCTACCCTTTCATATAGGCCATAGGTTTTTTAATTGGCAAGTGATGGCTCCATACAAGACACAGCACAATTCTTTCTCTCCCTCCCTCTCTTCTCTACCCTCTCCTCCCATGAAATCTTTGCTTCTCCAAGCTGGGCTATATGCTCCCTTTCTATTTGCTAATAGCATCACTGATGTTGTATTTATCAGCCCATGCCTGAATTATTGAAGGTGATATCTCTGATATCTACCATAGTACATGAAATTAAAGCAGGAGACAGATTTGAATTGAATCCAGCTATGCTATTTCTGAGATGTGTGACCTTGGTTAAATCTCTTTACCTCCTGAACTGTTCTAGCTTGGCTTTAAGTTAGATGAACACCTGTGATGAACACCATGACCAAACTGTCAGCCAAATAAACACTTTCTTCCTCCAGGTTTTTTATGGACATGGTATTCATCATAGCAACTGAAACTAAAAGAAGCCACGGCAGGAACCTGGAGTCAGGAACGAAGCAAGGATACATAGACTACTTTACTGGTTGAAAACAAAAACTAAGAAGTATATGAGTCTTAGTTTAATGCTATGTAATATAGACATCATGACATTTAGCATATAGAGTTATGATGCGGAAATAAGGAAATAATTCTGTATACATAAAGTGCTATGAAAAATATATCTACCTTTAGTAGAGCATGATAACTCTCAGCACTTTGGAGGCTGAGAAAAGAAGATCATGTGTACAGGTCTGAGGCCAGCTCAACCAACAATAAACAAAATGAAGGGCTGATTTTTTTTTTTTTTTTTTTGTCAACATGAGACAAGCTAGGGTCATCTGGGAAAAGGAACCTCAACTAAGAAAATGCCTCCATCGGATTGCCTGTGGTAAGTCTATAGGGCATTTTATTGATGAATGATTGATAGAAGGCCCAGCGCACCAGGGGTGGTGTCATTCCTGGGAATACGATCCTGAATAGTATAAGAAAACAGGCTGAGAAAGCTATGGGGAGGAAGGCAGTGATCAGTGTCCCTTAGTGGTCTCTGCTTTAATTCCTGCCTTCTAGTTCCTGCCTTGAGTTCCTGCCCTACTTCCTTTTATGGTGGACTGTCATGGGATGTGTCAGTCAACAATCCTTTCCTCCCCAAGTTGCTTTTTGTTATGTTTCATCACAAAAATAGAAACTTAACCGAAATAGAATTTGGTACAGAGAGTATGCTGTGGCAAACCTGACCATATTGTTTTGGGAATGGTTATAGAAATGTTTCACTTGGGCTGGAAAAGCTGTTGAGTACTTAGAGTTTAGTGGGCCATTCTGTACAAGCTTGGAAGATAGGAATACTGATATGTATGACTTTTGAAAATGATGGAAGCATGGCTTGTGAAGTTTCAGAGGGATGCAAAGATTATCAGAGCCATTCATGTGTTATTTTGAATTAAGAAAGTGTGGTTCTAGTCAGCTGGAACTAAAGACTCAGCTGTGATGAACAGAGGACAGCATCACTAAAGTGAACCCGTTGCTTCACTGAGATAATTGATGCTGTTTGGTTGGAGTGGAACTGAGAAATTAGTGGTCATTAAGATGAGACCAGTAACAGGATGCACGCTCTTTTAGTTCCAACACTTGGGAGGCAGAAGCAATCAGATCTCTGAGTTTGAGACTAGGCTGGTCTACAGAGAGAGAGAGTTCCAGGACAGCCAGGGATACACAGAGAAATCTGTCTTGAAAAAAATAAGATCAGCATTACTTAGATGAAGTGTTATTGGAGTAATTCTTCAGGGTCAACACCAAGAATTTGTAGTCCAGGGTGGCCACCAATGCACCTCAACCTGGCAGATGAACTTGGTAATGTGTAAGTTACCCAGGAGGCACAGGTTTGGAAGGTAAAATAGGGTCAGCAAAAGCAGCTGAGGCTTGATCCTGCATGTGGCAGGGCTGGAGTCCCAGAAGAGAAGGCTGGGAGAGGCCACTGGTGGGTGCATCAGCATATTGTAGATACCAGTGTCATGGAATGAGTGCCAAGGACAACACCTGTACAGTGGAGCTGCCCTGAGCCTATGAGAAGAGCTGTGTGCTGTGAATGGCACAGAGAAGTGTAGCTTCCTGGGCCCTTGGGAGTCCAAAAGACTTTGGTCCCAGATGTCAAGTGCTAGCCTTTTTACTTTGTTGAAGTTAGGTTTTGGTTCGATCTAATTGTGATAGTGCTCTGGTTCTTTCTCTTGGGAGTAAGAAAGTATGTAACTTATTTTATATTTTAAAGGGGCCCACAGTTAAGAGACTTTGGATGTTTCAAATAGACTAAGCTTTCAAAGGGAATGTTTTAGATACTATGGGACTTTTTAAAGACCGGGACTTGTTATTCCTATTGATTAAGAATAAGACCACTACCACAACTTTTGAGCCAAAATTGAAGCAAACTTTAATTAAATACTGGCCAGGATGATGGACTCTGGCCAGGTCCATTCTGGGGTTTTCAGAAAATGGGAATGAGTCAGTTTTGCAGAGACTTGTAAAGGCAGACCCATAAGGCTGTATGTTTCCCACCAGATCCAATCAGGGCAAGCATGTATCCTGATGTCCTGCCTGTGTTCTTCCAACCTACATCTAATATGGGGTAGACATACATCTTGATGTATTTCCTGCCTATGTACCTCCAACCTGCATGTGACCAAGCACATCCGGTGCAGTTGGTTAGACAAACTTGTTAAGGGGAGTGAAAAGATGTGTCTTCTTATCTTCCAGCATCTCAGGAAGTATCTGTCCTTGGGCAAAGGGCTTACAGGTTAGAGACATCTTTGTTTAATGGATTTCTTAGGCACAGCAACTAAAACTAAAAAAATAACTTTGGCTCTCACAGAGTCTAATTTATTAATTTTAAAATTTTATTTATGTTTTATGTCTATTGGTGTTTGGGCTACATGTATGTGCTAACAGAGGCTAGAAGAAGGTAACAGCTCCCTTGGAGTTACAGGTGTTTGTTAGGTACCATATGGGTGCTGGAAATAGAAACTCAGTCATCTGGGAAAGCAACTAGTGGAAATTTACTTCATCCAGAAATAATGGGATGGTTCAACATCTATAAATCAAAGGAATAATGTAATTCACATACATAGCCAAGGATAGAAAGCACATGATCTTCTTGATACAAGAAAGCCCTTTGAAAAAATCCAACATTTCTTGATGATAAAGCCATAGAGAGACTAGGGATGAATAAAACATATCTCATCATAATAATTGCCAACCTTCATTAAAGATGCTTCTCTTTGGTATAGATGGTGATTAACACAGGGACCCACAACTAGCCAAAGTGCAGAAAATAAGAGTCTTTAGAATGCTTATCCTTTAACAGAACATGGATACTGCACATTTTACTCCAAAGGCTCAGGAATCACTGTGGAAGAGGGGATAGAATGCCAGAGGCTTGTGTCCTCTGCATACAACTGCACAGCTGCATATTTGAACTCTAAGTGGTTTTGACAGCGTGAACAAACCCCATGCAAGCTCAACCTCCCTTCTCCAGGGAGGTGAATACTGCTAGCCAAGGGCTATTGGCAAGTGAAAAGTGCTGTGAGATGGACAGTTTTCTTTTTTATCCTTTTTCCTGGATAGTTTATGTATTTACATTTCAAATGTTATCCCCTTTTGGGATCTTCCCCACCAAAACCCCCTATCCCATCCCCCCTCCACCTGCTTCTATGAGGGTGTTCCCACCCACCCACTCCCTCCTCCCCACCCTGGCATTCCCCTACACTGGGAATCAAGCCTTCACAGGACCAAGGGCCTCCCCTCCCATTGATGCCAGATAAGGACATCCTCTGCTACATATGCAGCTGGAGCCATGGGCCCCTCCATGTGTACTCTTTGGTTGGTGGCTCCCTTGGAGTTACAGGTGTATGTTAGGTACCATATGGGTGCTGGAAATAGAGACTCAGTCATCTGGGAAAACAACTAGTAGAAATTTACTTCATCCAGAAATAATGGGATGGTTCAACATCTATAAATCAAAGGAAAAATGTAATTCACATACATAGCCAAGGATAGAAAGCTTGGGAGCTTTGGGAGGTCTGCTTGGTTGATATTGTTGTTCTTTCTATGGGGTTGCAAACCCTTTCAGCTCCTTCAGTCCTTCTCTAACTCCTCTATTGGGGACCAGGTGCTCAGTCCAATGGTTGACTGTGAGCATCTGCCTCTGTATTTGTCAGGCTCTGGCAGAGCCTCTCAGGAGACAGGTATAGCAGGCTCCTGTCAGCATGCACTTCTTGGCATCCACAATAGTGTCTGTGTTTGGTGAATGTATATGGGATGGATCCCCAGGTGGGGCAGTCTCTGGATGGCCTTTCCTTCAGTCTCTGCTCCACACTTTGTCTTTCTATTTCCTCCTGTAAATATTTTGTTCCCCCTGCTAATAAGGACTAAAGCATCCACACTTTGGTCTTCATTTTTCTTGAGCTTCATGTGGTCTGTAGTTTTACCATTGGTAGACTGAGTACACTCCAGTGGAAGGCTACACTGCCATGACTACATGGCCAGCACAAATTGTTCTTGATGAGTTAATAAAATTGGGTGGATAGAGGAGGATGAATCAGGGGAAAGTTGGGGGAGGTGTGAATGTGGTCAAAACTCATTGTACGAAATACTCAAAAAAAAAAAAAAAAAAAACCGAATTACAATTTTCTTTAAAAAAAAACAATCCATTCAGAAAGAGGAGTGTGGAAATGAATAGAAAGTTCTTAAAACAAGAAATACTGATGATTAATATTCCTTTTAAAAGTGCTCAGCATCTTTAGCCATCAGAGAAATGTAAATTTAAATTTATTTGACCCCCTTCCAATCCTCTAGCTCTGTCTTTTGGACATGTCTGTTGCAACTGTGAACCCGTAGCACTCATGGTTACCTGCATACAATTTGCACAAAATCAAGCCAATTAAAATCACAGAATGACAAGGAAAACTAAGCTTAAAAACTACTTTAAGTTTCAGTCTCACCTCAGTCAGAATGGCTCTCCTTAGGAATACAAAGGACAACAAATCTGTGGCCTGGATGTGAAGAAAGAGAAATCCTTATTACTACACTGCTGTGGGAATATAAGATAGTGCAGACACTTTGGAAATCAATCTGAAGATTTCTCCTGGGCATATTCACAAAAGATTTTATATCTTATTATAAAGATATTTGCACAATTATATTCATTGCCATACTATTAATAATAACCAGAAAGTAGAATCAACATATATATCCACTAATTAATGAATGGATAATAATTACATGGTACATATGTACAGTGGAATGCCAATCATATGTAAAAAATGAAATATATGATTTTCAAGAAATCGATGGAACTTGAAAAATTATACTGAGTGGAATCAAGGGTCCCCAAAACAAATTCACATGTTTTTTCTTATGTAGGCCTTAAGCTTTAAATCTTTTGTTTTTGTGTTTAACATGGAGTATATGTGGAAGCTAGGAAATCAGGAACATGCCATGGTAGGGGGATGAATTTAGGGAAAGGGGGTAGTAAGCTAGAGGAGAAATGAAAGTAGAGAAGAGGAATACTGGGGACACCAGAGCCCAAGCAGATAATAGAGTTATGAGGATGGGTAAATTAGGGGTCAAGGGAAGAGTTAACCAAGAGGATGCGTCCATGGAGAAGCCATATGGGAACCTATGATCTTGCAACCCGAATAAAATGTGTGTGGTATTAAGAAAAATGGGGTATGGGTGCTGCAAGGTAGGGAAAAGTGTAAATAGTGGTATCTTGGTTTGTTAGTTAAAAATATTAATGTCAGACATGGAATATGTTGCATGATATTTGACCACACTGTGAACACCAAAATGTGTTATTTGCAGAAAAAAGCTGTCTCTAGTTGTGATGTAGCTCAGCCTTAGAACACACCTTTAATCCCTCTAGCTGGAATACAGACACACACAAACACACACACACACACACAGACACACACACACATTAGTATACACCTTTAATCCCAAACAATGAAGGTAAAGTTAGTTTGTAGAAGGAAGCACCCATGTTTGAAAGTGATGTCTAATTGTTTGGCAGATAAAGTGACAAGTCAGAGAACAATTTGACAGAATAGAATATGCTCAACACTCACAAGAACAGAGAGGAAAGGGAAACTACTTAAGAAAGCAGTGCAGAGGAGAGAGAGAGCACTTTAGAGTTTTACTGGGACAGTTGTACAGAGTCAGATTGAAAAGAGAGAACAAACTAGACACTAGACACAGGTGAAGACAGAATAAGCCAGAGAATGAGAAGGAGCCAGAAGAATAGAACAAACTGCTAGAGTTAGCTTGAGATCAAGCAAAGTTACTCAGGAGAGGCCAAGAGAGAGAAGCCAGATTGAATCAGTCAGCTTGGAGAGGAGTTTAAGCCAGAACTGCTGAGTTGAAGCAGCTAGCCAGAATTCAGAAAGAGCTAGAAAGGGTGAGCTTATTCATCAGTAAGTCTCAGAGGCTGAAAACATTCTAGGATTAGATTGGATTGTATGGAGGCTAGAAGCTTCTAGGACTAGAGTTAGGTTAGCAGACAGAGGCAGTAAGCCTCTCAGAGGACAATTACACCAAGGAGAATTACAAAAAATATATCTACAGGGATACCACCCTATGAGTTATTGGCCAGTGAGCCCCTAGAGGCTTCTAACACATAACAGGCTATTGACATTGCTCTCGGTTCCCCACTATAACTAGGTGGTAAAGCACTACTACTGAAGACACCACATACTTTAGGTACAAGAAAGAGAGAAATCAAATGAGAAGTGAGATGGAATATTCTTCATTTAAAAACAAAATAATTAATTTTTAAAATTATGTGCCTGTATGTGTCTGTGTGTGGGTATGTGCACCTGAGTGCAGGTGGCTGAGGGGTAGAGGGGTAAGGAGCACCTGGGATGGAGGTAAAGGCACACAACATGGAGTTATGGACTCACAACTGTGAGTCACTGATACGGGTTCTGGGAATTGAACTCAGGTTCTCTGCAAGAGCATTGTCTTAGTCAATGTTCAATTGCTGTGAAGAGACACCATGACAACTGCAACTCTTATAAAGGAAAGCATTCAATTGAGGCTTGCTTACAGGTTCAGAGGTTTAATCCCTATTGTCATCATGGTAGGAAGCACGGTGGCATGTGGGCTTTCCTGGTGATGGAGAAGAAGCTGAGAGTTCTACATCTGGATCTGTAGGCAGCAGAAAAAGAGAGACAACGGGCCTAGCTTGAGCATTTGAAACCACAGAGCCCACCCTCAATGACACACTTCCTCCAATAAGGCTGCAACTCCAAATAATGCCACTCCCTGGTGACCAAGTATTTAAAATCCTATGGGTCTCTCTTCTGGTCCCAGACGCTGCAGGAGCCACGGTTTACCATGCAGACATGGTCAAGTCCAAGAACCACACCACACACAACCAGTCCCGTAAGTGGCACAGAAATGGCATCAAGAAACCCTGGTCACAAAGATATGAATCTCTTAAGGGGGTTGATCGATCCCAAGTTCCTGAGGAACATGTGCTTTGCACAAGAAAGGCTTGAAGAAGATGCAGGCCAACAATGCAAAGGCAGCAAGTACATGCGCAGAGGCCATCAAGGCCCTTGTGAAGCCTCAGGCGGTCAAGCCCAAGATGCCAAAAGGCCCCAGCCGCAAACTCATCCGCCTGGCTTCCATCGCTCATCCCAAGCTTGAGAAGCAGATTCGAAGCTACATGGCCAAGGGTCGTTGGCTCTGCCAACCAAAGCCCAAGGTTCAAACCAAGGCAGAGGTCGCAGCTCCAGCTAAGGCCCAGCTTCAGCTCCAGCCCAGGATCCCAAAGGTGCCCAGGCCCCTGTGAAGGCCCTGTAGAAAAGGCTCCTGCCAACGTGAAGACAGATGGACTGCTGGGACACACCTACCCACACACTATTTGCAGATGACCAGTGTCGTCCTATGCTGTTTTTACGAATAAACTCAAGGCAAGATCTGTTAAAAAAATAAAATAAAATCCTATGGGAGATGTATGTATGTATGTATGTATGTATCAATCTATCTATCTATCTACAGACACACACACTCACATTAGTTTTCAAGAGAGCCGCCTTCTGTGTAGCCCTGGCTACCCTGAAGCTCTTTGTAGACCAGGCTAGCCCTGAGCTCAGTGATCTGTCTCTGTCTCTGCCTGCTGGGATTAAAGGCATGCACCACCACCACCACCACCTGTCTATGGAGACCATTCTTATTTAAACCACCACAAAGCATTATGCACTCTTACCAGCTGAGCCATCTCTCCAGCTCAGCAGCTCTTTACTGTTGAGCATTTATAGTGTTCAAAAGTGCTATTTTGGCAGCTAGGAGAGAAAAGTCACCAACATTATTAACCAATTATGGTTAACCAGCCCTTCATGTTATAATACAGGCCTTATATGTTCATTGGTGCAGTTGAGGCATAACTTTTGGGGCTAGCCAAGGACTTTCTGACTGGATTTAAGGCCTATTCCATGGGAGGGAATACATGTATAGTACTATAAACCTGGTCAAAAGCCCATGGCTTAGGAAGTCACAAATCTTAGGAAGGAACCTACTACTTTCTGTTAAATGTTTTGCTAAATGGACATTTAGTCAAACTGCCTTCTAAGTATCAACGTATTCATAGTCCTCCACTTGATTTGAGCCAGAGAAGCTTCTTTCTGTAGTGGCAGCTAATGCATAGAGTCATAGCTGGTCAGAGTGTTTAAAATAAGTGACTTGGGAACTCAGTCCTAAATGGAGCTTATCCTCCGCGAAGCCTAGGGAACATTGTGAAAATTGGAGGCTGAAAGATTTTACAAGATTGAGGAATGCTGTGAGACGCTCTTTTATGGAAATGATAACTATATACTCCTGCCCGTATAGCAGATGAGTTACATAAAAAAAAAATAATAAAAAAGGCATGAAAGTAGGAAAAAAAAGGTTCTGTATGTAGGTGTAGGAGGGAGGTAGAAGCAGATAATGGGTAGTGAATATGATTATAATATATTATATACATGTATGAAATTGTAAAAAAAATTACAATGAAAATGTGGTACATACATACAATGGACTTATATTGAAACATAAAAATAAAATTATGATATTATTAGAAAATATTATATTAAGTGAGGCAACTCAGGCTTACAAAGACAAATACCCTATGTTGTATCTCATATGCAAACCAAGCTTCATATATATAATGTTTATTTTATTTTCATATATTTTAGATTATATACATATAATACATATATATACATATAATCTAAAATATATGAAGATATGCATATGCATTTAGGTGTGAATGAGTATATGTAGATCCTAGGAAACTAAAAAGAGGCTCATGAGAGGAAGGAAAAGGCCTTAAGTAGAGGGAGATAGTAGAACACACACGACATGAAAGTGGAAGATGGAATAGTGAGGTTGACCTGGAAGGTTCATGAAGCCTCCTAAATTATATAAGCTACTTCCTTTGCTCTTGATTGCCCAGCAGAATTAGATGGTAAGATCCTTTGTTCAAAGTACAAGGAGAAATTAAGCTAAAACTGACTTGGAAGCTTCCTTCCTGCTGGGTAGCTTTCATAGTGCTGTAGGGGGCTATGTAGGTCACTGAAGGAGAAAACTCACCAGTTATCTTATCTGATGGTATACCCTTCATGCTAAAATACCAACCTGCTAGGGAAAGATGTATCTACTCCCAAAATAACAGTGTAACAATGAAGGAAGCAACTACTTTCTGATTGGATTTGAGGACCTGCTCAACAAGAGGGAATACCATGCCTGGTACTATAAATCTGGTCAAAATGCCATGGCCAAGAAGATCATAGGCCCTAGGGGTAATCTAGTACTATTGCTTGGCTAAATGGACATATTGTCAAAGTATCTTCTAATATTCATGGCTATACTCATAAGTCATCCTTAGTCAGAGAAGCTTGCTTTTTTTTTGCAGTAGGTGGTGGTTATTGCATAGACTCATAATTGGTCAAATTCTAAAAATGTGAAATTTATGAATGTTCAGCATTCCTAAAGAGGATTATGATATCTGTGTGTTTCTAATTATATATATACACACACACATGCATACAAAATTGTGAAAAAATGACAGTTATAAAAACTGTATAAAAGAAAAAAAAGAGTGGGCCTATAGAGAGGAATGTTGATGATTGCTAAGGGAGGGAAAGACAATTGCTTTAGTGCTATTGATCTTTTAAGTTGTCTATACTCCTATATATAACCCCTCACACACACTCCTGTAAGCAATACTTATGAAATTCATTGGATTACCAAAACAAGCAAACAAAAGATATGAAAAATAAAGGGGGACTGGATGAGAAAAATGATGCCAGCAGGAGAGGGAGCAGAACAAGACTAAATGATTTAGAGTTGAATATGATCAAATATGTTGTATCATAATATCATAATGAATCCCATTATTATGTATTATTAATAAATGTTAAAAAAAACTTTTAAAAAATTAGTGTTTTATTTGTGGTACAGTAAATGGAATCCAAAGCTAATTTGGAAGAAAGGATACATTTCAAGGACTTCCTATAAACATGCTATTTTTTTCCTTTGTTTTTTTTGGACACAGATTCTTACATGTAACATAGCATAGGCTTTCCTCAGAGTTGCCATGTAGTAAAAACTGGCCTTAGACTCCTGATCCTATCACCTCCACTTCCCACGCACTGGGACTACAGACGTGTCAGCATGCCAAACCTTGAAATGACTGTTGTAGCATGAAAATGTGGACTTCCTTACTAACAGTGAAAATAAAGATAAATGCAATTAGAGTTCAGCCTTGTATATTCACAGGCATTAGAATAACTGATACTATCCAGTGTCAGTAAGCCTATGAAGATAAAAACACTTGCAACAGTCATGTTGACATATATCTATAATCCCAGTACTTAGAAAGCTGAGATTCAAGAATTACCCCAAACTCAATACAGACCTGTCAAATTCCAGGCCAGCCAGGGATACATAGCTAAGTTTTGTCATGAACAAATGATACCCAAGAAATAGTTGAGTGATAACAATACTTGACGGACCAAAAATACTATACTATAACAGCACTTGACTATAAAAATTTTAGGTGGGCATGGCAGCCATCACTCAGGACACTGAAACTGAAGATCACTGAAAGTTTTAGGGTAGCCTAGGCTAAAAAGATCCTATCTTAGGCACATATCCCTAAAAGAGACAATTATGACACACTCAGGTGTGTGCCTCTGCATATGTGTATGCATGAGTGTGTGTTTCCTGATATATATATATATCAGGAAATTTTATTATATATAAATTTGTAGAAGAGAGATAGCAGTGCATTTGTATATTAGGCAGATTTCTTTAGGACCTAGCTTGCTAAAAGGCATGCAGAGAAATGACAAATTGGAATCTATCCAGAGGAAAATAAGTAGACTGAGTGGAGATGGAAATCATGCCAGGAAACTGTCTAAGGAGCTGAATGAAGGCACAGAGGACACTTAGGGAATTTTTATTTTATGAAATGTATTTTAATTTAATTAAATTAATTTTACTTAATTTTAATTTAAATAAAATACTTAGCTGTGGTGGTCACGCACATCTTTATTCCCAGGACTTGGGAAGCAGAGGCAGGCAGGTCTCTGAGTTTGAGGCCAGCCTGGTCTATAGAGTGAGTTCCAGGACAGCTAGAGATACACAGAGATGCAGAGAAACTTTGTCTCAAAAAATAAAAAATAAAAAAACCCAGTCCACCTGAGATTATGTAAAGATCTGTAAAACCTAATCTTTCCATCTAATTTTTGAGAATGAGATTTGACAAACGTTGTGGGCTTGTACTGACTGCTTAGAGAAAGGTCAGGACAAAGGGTATAGGAATGAGTTAGAGCAAATGCCACAGTAATTCTGCCTTACTATCTCTAACCCTTCAAAAAGAGTCTTCCCTCATTTCCTGGATCCAATGGCCATTCCCTTCTCCCAGGGTCTCTGGCCTGTAGAACAGGCTGGGTTTTAGCAGGAACTTGGGACTCTTGTATTCTTCTTCCTTTGGGGTCAATTTAAATTGGCTTCTTTATTAGGCTGCAGATAGTTAAGTGATTACCTAGATGGTGTCATTCCAGGGGATCTCTATTCCTTTGAAGATAAGTCTGGGCTTTCATTGCTGTTTTGTCCTTTGAATCTTGGATGCTTTCCAAAATTATTTTGCAAAAATGCCAATAATTACGGGAAAGGGATCACCTTAAGATGCCAGGAAATAGGAGGAGGGAGGAGCTCTGCATTCTGCAAAGGGCCTTTCCTAAGTGTCTAGAGGAAGTTTGTGTGCTGGGAGGCTGGGCAAGGCAAGGGAGAGAAGATGGGTCTTTTAATGTGAAAAATTTAATAACAGTATTGTCTTTTATGTAAGCAGATTCTCCTTAGGTCTCATTTTAGAATCCATACAATAACAGGTTTTAAGTTTAACAAGATTTCAGGATTATCATATATATCTTGTTAATCTGTATATCTCATATATTCATATATATATATATATATATATATATATATATATAAATTAATTTAAGGTTTTATATACATATATATTGTATGTTGAGATTGTTTCCTACCGTGCTTCATGCCCTCTGTTTTTGTGTTATATATACATACCTAATTTTGTATAGCCCTATAAAACCTAGGAACCACAAATAAGAGAAAACATATGATATTTGTCTCCTGAGACTGGCTTAATTTACTTACCATGATTATTTCCACTTTCATCTATCCACTTTCCTGCAATTAGAAAAAAAGACAGATAATCTTATGTAGCCCAGTCCTCTTGCTTTCACCTCCAATGCTTGGATTACAGTTAAGCACCATTATACTCAGTTGCATTGTTGGGGATTGAATCCATGGTCAGCAAGCATTTATCATCAGAGGTACAACCTTAGCTCTCATTTGTCTTTATTGCTTAGAAGAAATCCCTTGAGACTCACCTAATGTCATTTCGACATTCTCAAGCCTAGCTGCAGAAGTGCAGTTCATGCCGTGCTGTTGGCCAATAAGTGTAGCTCTCAGACCTCATCAGAGAAGCTTCTTTTAGCAACAGACAGAGACTATTACAGAAAACCACAACTCATCAAAATGTGGAGAAGAGCTATCTATGAGATGCACCCAATTGATACATATAATGTATACCCCCTGCAACCAAACTCATAGAACATCTCAGAAGAGGCAGAAAGACCGAAGACTCAAAGGACTCAATGTAGACTGTGAGATTTTTGTCTTCTAGAATTTTCAGGGAAGATATACACATCAAATCTCAATGATATGGTTGCCTAATTAAGATCTAAACAATGATAACTTGAGTTGGCATGCCAAAGAGATGGGAGAAATCTCACAAGGCCTCACCCCTAGCTGAAGACCTACAGACATTTAATGTCTGATAAAAGGGAGAATCAGTCTTGTCCCAGGGCAAGCCCCCTGGTAGGTTATCTAATCCCAAGTGGTCAGCTCTAAGTATCTTTAGAATCTTCTATTTATAGATTCATATGTATATATGTAACAATAATAAACTTGCAAATCCTACACAATAGGCATATACGAATGGTTAAACAACATAAGAGTAAATTCACGTATTTGAACCTTAAAGCACACCAGGTATAGTACCACACACCTTTAACCCAGCACTAAGCAGTCTGAAATGGGAGTATCATGAGCTCAAGGCCAGTCTGGGATACATCACAAAAGCATGTCTCCTAAAACAAAACAAAGCAAAACTGTAAGCTGTCCAAACATTTATTGGAATAACCACTTTCCTTTGATCAGTTTTCTATCCTGTGAAATAAGGTGAGTCTTTAAACACTGCCATATCTGCCTGTTTCACTGTCTGCTAGAAAATTGAATATCCGTGAAGGACTTAGTGACCTATAAAACACTAAGTAGACTTCTGGATAGAACGTTCTAAATAATAGGCCCTTTCCTACACTGAAAATGTAACAAGATGTTTGCCAGTTAAATCTGAAATATCCATTGTTATGTGGCAGACTAGTTCTTGGTTACCCTTCTGGTTAGGTTTTTTGTTTGTTTGGTTGGTTGGTTGGGGTTATTTTGACATTTTGATCCAACCTAAAGTTATCTGGGAAGAAGAATTTTAACTGAGAAAATACCTCATCAGGTTATCTGTAGGGAATTCTGTGGAGTTTTAACAATTGATGTGAAGGGGCCCATCCCACATCAATGAGTAGTGCTGGCTCGGGGTATGGGGTCTTGAGTTGTATAAGAAAGCCAGTTGTACAAACCATGAGAAAACAAACAGTAAGCAGTGTTCCTCCATAGTTCTGCTTCAGTTCTTGCACTGTTTGAGTCCTTGCCTTGGCTTCCCTCTATGATGGGCTATGATCAGGACTTGTAAGCCAAATAAACCCTTTCACACAGAAGTTGCTTTTGGTCATGGTGTTTTGTCACAGTTATGCATTTCTTCTCATCCATAAGCCCTATTACATCTTCCCTCAACATTAAAAACAAATCCTATGATGTCAGGAGTTTCACAGTGTAGCTCAGTGATAGCACATTTGACTGGCATGTACAAGGTTCTGTGTTCCACCCCCTAATATAATAACAAATAATTTTAGAATGTCAGACCTGGAAGGAACGACAGATAAATTTCAGCCTTATTGGACCATCAAATTGGTGAATAAGTGGCTGTGATCATAGCCACAGTGTTAGCATATGTAAGGATCTAAATCAGATCTTCAGTATGGCCAAAACAATTACAATCATAAAGCCAAAGCCAAATGGATGGATAGATAGAGGCCTTGAGAAGTAGAGTAACTGATCTAAGATCTTAAGGTTTAAAGCCAGAGCTGGGTTTCAAACCCAGCACTCTAGGTGCTCTGCTGCTTTTCAAAGTTCTGTGTCACTCCTCCAGCCACATCCCTGACTCTATAAATGCACATTTTCTCTTGGAGGACACTGTGTTTTGCTTTTACAAATACATGTTTTGGATAGGAAAAAATGAACTATGGGAGCTCAAGGAGGCATCTGTGGTTGGGAAGTACTTCTCCAGTGAGATGAAGCTAGAAGAAATGCATCTGTTTCCTGGTAAACATGGGAGGATGTTCTAACACTGGGAATGACCCAGTTATCATCTAATGGACTAACGGAATCAGAAAACAGGATTTGTTAGTTTAGTACAGGGGCTTTCAGTGTGTGTGTGTGTGTGTGTGTGTGTTATGTGTTGCTTGCTTTTTAAAGATGGTTTCTCTGTGTAGCACCCCTGGCTGTCCTAAAACTAGCTCTGTAGACGAGGTTGACCTCGAACTCAGAGATCCGCCTGCTTCTGCCTCCTGAGTGCTGGGTTTAAAGGTGTGCGCCACCACCGCCCGGCTGGATGTGAGTACTTATATATATAGAAGATGGGAGTGACTGTGTTTTCTCTGCTAAGGAGTTTGAATTTTAGCCTGCAGGTGTCAGAATACCACTGGAAGGTCTTAGGTTAATGTTAGATATTTAATGATATGTAGTTTGCATTTTCATAGCTATATTTCAAACTCTTGGCAATATTCCTTCCTCAGCATTTCAAGTGTTGGGATTACAGATGAGTGCTTCTGTGAGTGATTAATGCATTTTTATCATTTGTATTCCAGGCCAAGCCAGAAAGATATCAAAAATAGTGAGAAAATTCCAGACTTGCTTGCTCTCAGTCTCGGAAGAAAACTTATATTCTTCTGTCTCAAACCACTGAATACTGGAGTTGACGCCTTTGTGTTGACTCATCCTTGGAACATGAGCTGGTAGGAAGGCCAGCCCCACCCTTGTGTCTGGGCTGAGCCATGCAGATTTGGGGCCCAAAATGTGCTTTCCAGGCTTCTCTGGGTCAGGACATCAGGACTTTCTTGGCTCTGACGTGTACTAGTCTCTGAAGATTTTTGCTTTGACATCTATATAAACAGAGTCCTCCTACTTCTGAGCTTCATGTGAAAAACCAAGCCACACTAAGTCCCCACAGCGTAGTTTCTTCCTTTTTGTCCATTTAATTTTCCTAAATCATGTTTCTGGGTGTGTGAACATTCAAATCATTATGGTATCAGAGGAAGGAAATTTCTGTAAGCTATGGGGTTAGGGTGGAGTACTCTCATGGAGGAAATTACATTTGACTTGGTTTGTCAAGGGTGGATATTTGCATTCATTTCTAACTGTGGAAATGATGTAGCTAGTTGGAATTATAACTTAAAACAAACCTCTTCTCTCCTAAGTTGCTTTTAAAATGTCAGGATATTTTATCATAGCAACAGAAATGAGAAACTGGGATATATTCTGACACATAGTGGTTTTTGAAAGTCCAGAAGAGGGGCAGAAAGATTGTTCAATGAGTAAAACAATCCTAAGGAATCTTCCACATGGTGGAAGAGCAAGCTAACTCATCAAGCTGTTCTCTGACCGCTACATGTGTGCCTCAGTACATGCACCCCACCCAAAAGAAATAAAAATTTAATGAAAAAAAATAGCTTAAATTCCATAAGAGAAAATGAGGATGTGCAGAGTTTAAGTGGAACTAGTGAATACAAAGTTCTGGATAGAATCCTAAGCTGTTCTTGAACTTGCTGTCGATCTAAGAACACTTGAGCTTCATGTGAAAAACCAAGCCACACTAAGTCCCCACAGCGTAGTTCTCTTCCTTTTTGTCCCACTTAATTTTCCTAATCGTGTTTCTGGGTGTGTGAACATTCAAATCATTATGGTATCAGAGAGAAGGAAATTTCTGTGAGCTAGGGGTTGAGGGTGCTGTGACCTTGAACATTTGATAACACTTGAACATCCTGGTGTTGGGGTTACAGGCTTGCATCACCATGTCTGGCAGCACTCACGAGGCAGAGGCAGGCAGAGAACTCTCTAGGCCAGCCTGGTCTACATAGAAAATTTCAGGACAGCCAGAGTTGTACAGTGACTCACTCTATGAGAGGAGAGAGCAAGAAAGAGAGTGAGAGGAGAGGTCGAGGGCGGGACGAGAGCGAGAGGGAAAGCAAGGCTCAGTGTGAGGTCACCTTAGATTACATAGTGAGTTTCAAGAGAGCTTGAGCTACAGTGTGAGAGTCCTCTTTCACCATAAAAGCATTATCTAAGTGTTTTGGCACATGCTTGTAATCCCAGCATGCCAAAGTTGAAGCAGGAGGATTACTTATTGTTCGAGACCAGCCTGTATTTAAATAGTGAGTTCCAAACCAAGCTGAGATATTTATAGACACCTTTTCTTAAAAGGGGAGGGTTTTGAGCAAAGTATATATATTCATGAAATTGTGAAAGAATATATAAATTTAAAAATAAAAACAAACAATGAAAAAAGTTATTCTCAGTCCACAGAACCCTGATATGTGTTTCTATAGTGGCAGCCTGTCCACAAAACAGTCCACTAAGTAGAAGGAACTATATGTCTGCTATCTAGAATCTATATTCTTGATAATGTTGCTAAGGAAAGTAAAGGTAATGACCCATTTCTGTACTGAAGATTATACACATGTAAAAATGTTGCAGAAATTACAGAAAGACTTTTACTACTGTCCCTTGCCCTTGGGGAATCACTTATGATTCTGGAGAAAAGGAAACTAGTGATGACATGTGAGAGGAAACATGCAATAGTAATACCAGTACAAGAACATATGGCCAGTTCCTGATAAAGGCCTGGATTGATTTAGAGCAATCAAAAGTTTATGGGTTTTAAGTACTTACAGCTCTCTGAAACTTAAGCAAGGCTTTTTAAAAAAATAATGAGTAGACTATCTTTTCTGTCCCCTGTTGCATGCTTCAAAAATTTGTGTATTATATAATACAACTAGTTGGTGTCTACTTTAATTTATAGTAGTGTAACTCTATACAGTAAAATGAAAAAAAGAGTCCCTCCCCAAGTTCTAGTATGTGTTCTTTTTGTATGGTACTGCCTGGCCTGGTACTCACTAACGGTTTTGTTTCTACCTCAAAGTGCTGGATCACAGGTGTGTTTCAACATAGCTGTCAAGTTTTTTTCTCTTTGTTTTATTTTTTAAAAATTCAGGGCTGGAAAATTGAATGCAAGGCTTCAGGCATGCTAAGCAAGCATTCCACTGAGCCACATGTTCAGTTTTTAATTAAAAAAAATATATATATATCTTTATTTATGTGTGTTTGTGCCTACTTGAGTTTATATGTACCACATGCATGTAAGAACATTGAAAATCCAGAAGAGGGTGTGTCAAATCCCCTAAAACTAAAGTTACAAGTGGCTATGAGCCAGTATATGGATTCTGGGAACCAAACTTGGGCCTTCTGCAAGAGCAGTAAGCTCTCTTAACCAATCTTCTAGGCCCCATGCCCTAGTTTTTCTAATATTTTATTTTTTGAGATTATAACATGCATTTCCCCTTCCCCTCCTTTCTGTCCTACAAATTGTCTTCCATATACTTTTCCTCTTGCACTCAATTCAACTTTGTGACCTCTTTAACACACACACACACACACAAGAGAGAGAGAGAGAGAAGAGAGAGAGAGAGAGAGAGAGAGAGGAGAGAGAGAGAGAGAGAGAACCTGTTTCTAAACTCATTGGCCAAGTAGCTTGATCAAATAAATGGGCTTCTGGTTCAGTATGAGTGAGTACCTGTGTCAAAAAATAAGGCAGATAGAGTGAGAAAGAAGCCTGACTCTGACATCTGGTATATACACACATTATACTGGTACATGCATCTACACTCGCATGTATAGTATACTGAATGTGGTGGCTTGAATAAGAATGGTCTCCATAGGCTCATGTATTTGAATGCTTGGTTATAAGGAGTGGCACTCCTTAGAGGATTAGTGTCATGGCCTTGATGGAGTAAGTGTAGTTTGTTGGAAGAAGTATGTTATGGGGGGTGTTCTTTGAGCTTCAAATGCTCAAGAGGGCCCAGCATCAATTCTGTTGCCTGTCAACCCATATAGAGAACTCTCAGCTACATCTCCAGCACCATGCTGATAACGAATAAACCTCTGAAACTGTAAGAAAGCCCCAATTAAATGCTTTCTTTATGAGAGTTGTTGTGGCTATGGTGTCTCTTCACAGCAATAGAACGCTCAGACTGAATAAGTACATACACCATACATATGCACTCAAAGTTTTGTAAAACACCACTAAATATAGACAATAGTAGTGGTGCATGCCTATAATCCCACATATGGGAAGTAGAAGCAGGAGGATCAGGAGTCAACTTAAGCTACATAGAGTTGGAGGCCAACCTGAACTAAGATCCTGTCACACCCACACAAAAAAGGTGATGGATATGGTGATGATCACCTGTAATCTTAGAAGTTGGGAAACAGGCAGGAGGATGTCCACAAGTAGAGGGCCAATTAGAATTTCACAGAGAGGTCTGATTACACGTGTGTGTGTGTGTGTGTGTGTGTGTGTGTACATCCTCAGGGACCAAGCTTTCAGGTCAGATATAGCTCAGGTCCTCTGGGTCTAGTGTCTTCAGCAATAAGGACTTACCTTTCAGCTCTGGGTGACAATAAGAACACTAGCATAGTTTACAATGTTTTGGGGATCTCTTAGACAAACAGTTACTAACAACTCAAAAGACGGATTCTCATGACAGTGTGGGGGTTTTTTGTTAGTCTTTGACTCTTGAGGGGAGCATTGTCAAACCAGGTGGGAAATTTTCATTTAAACTGTGTGTATATGGATATACACACTTACATATATTACATTTTAAATAGTTAACAGTATAATTCCTTATGGCATTTTTATACATCCTAACAGTCATTTTATCCTCTTACCTCCTTCTTCTGTACTTATCTCCCCACCTTCCCAATAAAACTCACCGTCAGTTTTATCCCTTTCCCTGTAGATCACTTGTACCCTGCTATTCTCCTCTCTACTGTTCCTCCCCATCCCAATGGTCCCTTTTTACTTTCCTGGTTTCTACAGTTTCTCTAGGTTATATACTCACATCTAAAGATTTTGTACTAACGTACTCAGATGATAGAGAACATGCAACATTTGTCTTTTTGGGTCTAGGTAACCTCACTACATGTGATCGTTTTTGTTCCATCCATTTACCTACAAAGTTTATGATTTCATCTTTCTTTACAGCTGAATGATATTCCATAATATATACCCATCACATTTTCATTATCTATTCATCAGGTGAAGGATGTTTGGGTTGTTTTCATTTTACAGCTACTGTGAATAGAGCAGCAAGAATAATGGCTAGGTAGTCCTTTGAGCATATGCAGAGGGATGGTGGTAGCTGAGTCATATAGATTTATTTTTAGCTCTATGATGATTCTCCACATTGATTTTAACAGTGCTGAACCGGTTTGCATTTCCACCAACATTTAATAGGAGTTCACTTTTCCCAGTATCCTCTCCAGCATTTGTTGTCAGTTCTTTTGTTGATCTTTGTTTTGGTTTTTATCTCTCCCATTGCAAGTGAAGAGGAATATTCTCTCTCTCTCTCTCTCTCTCTCTCTCTCTCTCTCTCTCTATATATATAAAATATATATATATATATATATATATATATATATATATATATAAGCTTATATATATATATATATAAGCTATTTTTATTTCTTTCTAGAACTCTCTGTTCAGATCCCAAACCTATTTTGAATGGGTCTTTTATGTTTTTGACTCTGTTTTTTTGGTTCTTTATATATTCTTGATATGAGTCCTCAGAAATGGACAGCTGGCAAGATTCCTTCCCATGTGAGGACTTCTTCACTCAGTTGATTGTTTTATTAAGAGTGCAGATACTTTTTAATTGTATGAAATGCCATGTGTAAATTATTAGTCTTCATTCTTGGACTAATGGAGTCCTATTCAGAACTTTATTTCCCAGCCTATATCATGTAGGGTAGTACCTATTCCAGTAGTTTCAGTGTTTAAGGTTTTAATGTTAAGCCTCTGATCTATTTGCAGTTAGTTCTCATATAAGGTACTAGTAGATTTGGCTCTAATTTCATACCTCTGCAGGTAAACATCTAATTTTCCCAGCACCATTTGTTGAAAAATGCTTCATTTTCTTCTGTGTATGTTTTTAGGAATTTTGCCAAATATTAGATGGCTGAAGTTATGTGTACTCATGCTTGGGTCTTTTGTTTTTGTTACATTGATAAAATTGTCTGGTTTTGTACCAGTACCATATTGTTTTTATTACCATGGCTCTGTAATATATCTTGAGATCTGGAATTGCAATCCTTCCAGCAAAATTCTTTTTGTTCAGGATTGTTTTGGCTCTCTGGGATCTTCTGTAGTTTCATATGGATTTTAGGGTTTTTTTTTCTATTTCTGAAAAGAATGAGATAGAGATTTTGATTGATATTGCATTGAGTCTATAAAACGATTTTGATAGAATGCTCATTTTCACAGTGTTAATTCTACTAATCCATGAGCATGGAATGTCTTTTGATTTTCTAGTGTCTTTCTCTGTCTCTTTCTTCAGAAGTTTAAAGTTTTCATTGCAAAGATGCGTCATTTCCTTGGTTAGGTTTATTCATTTTCTTTTCTTTGAGGCTTTTGTCAATAGGACTGTGTATATAGAAAAGCTATTGATTTTTGCAAGTTGGTTCCGAATCTTGCTATATTACTGAAATTGTTGACTAGTCCTAGAACTTTTCAGGTAATTTTAGGGGGATGATCTCTTATAATATCATGCCATCTTCAAATAGGGATATTTTGACTTATTCTTTTCCTATTTGTATCCCTTTCATTTCATTCTCTTGTCTTATTGCTCCAGCTAGTGATTTGAGCCCAACATTAAGAAGGAGTGCAGACAGTGGGCAGCCTATGTTGTTCTTGATTTCAGCAGGGAGGCTTCAAGTTCTTACCCATTTAGGATGATGTTGACTGTGGATTTCCCCTATATTGCTTTGATTATGTTGAGGTGTGTTCCCTGTAGTCTTACTTTTTCTATGACTTTTATCATGAAAGGATGTTTGATTTTTATCAAAGGGTTTTTCTTCATCTATTAAAATGATCATGTGATTGTTTTGTTGTTAAGTGCACTCGTGTGCACTTCCATATGAGTGGATATTCCATTGATTGACTGTCCTATGTTTTATGCATGTCTGTATTTGCTTTGCAAGTATTTTATTGAACATTTTGAAACTATGTTAACCAAGGATATTAACCTATAGTTTTCTTTTTCGTTGGTCTTTACCTGGTTTTGTCATTATACTGATACTGTTTTTATAGAAACTGAATATATGGTGTACATTTGGGTAATTCAGGCTAATATCAATATGTGCCACTCAGCTGTATGTAAATTTAATTCCTTCTTAGAATGTAATGTAACATATTCATTGTTTTGGAAAACTGAAGATATTGTAAATATTTTAAAGTAGCGTTATATTGCCTACTTCTGGGAAATGGCTATTCAACAAGTAAATATATAACTGAAATACATTAGGAAAGCTGTACTAAGTGCCACAAAGAAGTATGTTGGCTCATTTTTTATTCCCAGTACTCAGAAAATTGACATAGGATGCTTGTCATATTCCAGGATAGCATAGTGTACATAGTGAATTCCAGGATAGGGAACTAGGGTTGTATAGTCTCAAAACAACAAAAATAACAAGTTCCAGGAGGGAAACTTTCCACATGACACTTAATTTTTTTTCTTTAGTGAAGAGAGAAATTATGTTTGAGAATTAATGAGCAAGTACTTGTGACTTATGGGCTAGCCAATACCTGTGATGCACCTAGGAGGAGGAGGTAGAAGGATCCTTGGCTACCAGTAGATTTCAAAGTTGGATGACACTAAATGAAACTCTATCTCAAAAAGCAAAACCCAGCATCAGCAAAAATATATGGTATTTAAGCTGAAACAAGAAGGAATGGAAGTGACCAGAAAGGGATGAAGAAAGTAGAAGCTGTCCACATCCATTCTTACCTAGGAAGTAGGAAACTTAGGTGGCAGAAAATTTTGCAAGTGTAATTCCATTAGCTAGGCATGGTAGCTGATGCCTACAGTTTCAGCACTCAGGTGACTGAGGCAGAAAGACTGGCATGAGTTAGAGGCCAGCCTAGGCTACATAGTAAGTTCCAGGGCAGCTACAGTATAGGCTCCTATCACAAACAAAGACAAAACATACAAAAAAACGTAAAGAGTAAATGTGATGATAAAGGAGTAGATGTGGTGAGTACATCCCCAGTACAATCTATAATGCTAGAGCCCCGAGGATAGCATGTAACTCCTCTAGGCCAAAAAATCTAGTCTGTGACCCCACCCCCAGGGTTTTCTGTGTTGAACTAATCCACTGAAGAGTGGAGGCAAATAAAACACTGGAGCACCAGAAAGCTGATTAATACAGTTGTGGCTTAGGGGCACAGCTAGGCAGTGGGTGGATCTAGACAGAGACTTTGGCCAGGGAGTCAAGATGATCTCATCTCTGTCGCAAGCATCATCAATCAGGAGGCCTGGCACTAGACAAGTTTCTAGAAGATGAAAAGAAAAAGCAAGCTACAGCCCTTCCCTTTGGGAGCTTTTGTTGGTATCCAGACAACATGCTGCAGTAGGAACAATAGCTTCTCCATTTCCTGTGCATCTGCTGCAAAAGAGAAGCCCAGGGACTCCTTCCTGGGCCTTAGATTCTGCTTCTAGCAATAATAAGCATGTAGTCAGAGTTGTATCTTAATAGAAAAACCCATTAGCCAGCCTCTATAGCTTTCCCCCTTCTGCCAAATCTTTTAGTTTCGTCATCAGTGCAATAGAATTACAAGGCCTTTCATCATTTTTAGGAACTCACTTAATCTTCATTGCAGAGAACACTGGCTTAAAAGTGTAAACCAGTCCCTCTTCCCTGAGAAAATTCATTCGCTTCTCTTAGCCTTAGTTTCCTCATGTATGGAATGGAACCATAAGCTGAGCAGGGCGATCCTGTAGGAAGACTGAGGCAGATGGTTTTAAGCTAGCCTGCTATACATAGTGTGTTCCTGGCCAACTGGGCTGTAATGTGAGAAGCCATATCAAAAGAAGATACAATAAAATCTCAAAATCAATGAAGAAATAAAACAAATTGGTGTGATCTTTTTATTGTTGTTCTTTTGGTTTGGAGACAGAGTATCATGTAGACCAGAGTGGCTTGTAACTCATTATATGGCCCATTCTAGATTTGAATTTCTGATTTCCCTGCCTCTTCCTTCCAAGTGCTGGCTTTATGGGGGCCATCACAACCACTATAGCTATGCTTTTTTAGGATTGTTTCTAGTTTCTAGATAGTCATTTCATGATCTATATATAGGGTGTTTTCTCCTCTTTCTGATACATAAGATTAAAGGCTGGATAGCTATAAATCAACTCATCAGAGTGAACATTTAATTCTTTCTTGTCATGAGAAGAATAGAGCCAGACCTGTTGGACTCCCCAATCACAAATTTTTGAAGAAAGGTAAGCTAAGTAGTTGAGAGTGGTATGTATTTGATAGGGAAACTATAGGGACTGGTACTTCTGCATCATTACACTTCCAGAACCACATGCTTTAAATTCACTAGGGAGGTTCAAGAACACACGATGTAACTAGATCAGAGTTCAAGTCAACTGTAGAGAGGAACACTCCATTTTTCTCACCTAGACAGCCACACATGGGATCACAGCTACACATACATATGGCTGAGCTGAATATAAAACAGTGCTCTGCTGGCATAGTGGGAAGAAAAGGGATTTTGTTGTTGTTGTTGTTGCATAGATTGGGTCTCATAGTATAGCTCAGATTGGCCTTAGTCTCATGATTCTCCTACCTTGGTCTCCTCAATATCTGGCATTTCAGATATGCAGCACCTTGTCTGATGTGATAGGAAGCCCTCAATATAAAGTTAGTAATTTTTTATCTGCACATCTTAGCTGAATACTAGAATGTTTTCTAGCTCAAGGCTAGGGTCCAAGGAATGAGAAAAAGTAAAGGTAGGCCATGGAAGAGACTACTGCATACCAGATCCACATAGTAGAAATATGTAGGAACTACGTAGTAGACCCCAAAGCATACATGCAGACACATATACAAACAAATCCTGAGAAGCCCAGGAGCCTATGGACAATATACATGATTAAAGACAGATATATCTAAGCACTAATGATTATACCTGCAATACACACAGCTATGATCACCATTTTCCATCTACAAGGTCTTTATGGTTTTGCAATATACTTCTCACACTTCTAGTCCCAACATTGTTAAAATGGTGGCAGGAGGCTCATAAGTTCGAGGCTAGTTTGAGCTAAACATTGAAACCCTGTCCACACACTTTGGCTATCAGAAATAAGAAGCCAATCTCAAACCAAATGGGAAACTATTTTTTTCTGGCTAGCTTTTATAGTGCTTTTATAGAGAGGTTACTATGTAATATAGGTTTCCAGGACTTCTGATTGGATTTGAGGACTGCTATACAGAAATGAATTAATCTTAGTTGAAAGCCTATGGCTGGGGAGGTTGTAGATCCTAGGACAGGACATCTTCTACCTTACTGTTATTTTTCCTAATGGTCACATTGACAAATTTGCTTCTAAATACATCTAGATTTGGGCTCTACAAACTTTTAGTTAGAATAGCCTTCTTTTTTTATTTTTTATTTTTTTATTTATTTATTTATTTATTTATTTATTTATTTATTTATTTATTTATTTTTTGGTTTTTCGAGACAGGGTTTTTCTGTGTAGCCCGGGCTGTCCTGGATCTCACTCTGTAGACCAGGCTGGCCTCGAACTCAGAAATCCGCCTGCCTCTGCCTCCCAAGTGCTGGGATTAAAGGCGTGCGCCACCACTGCCCGGCTAGAATAGCCGCCTTTTGCAGCAAGCAACATTTATCAATAAAGATGTCCCATTTAGGGATGACCACTCAGTCTCTTCTCAGCACAAGAGGATGGGGAAGAGTTCCGTGAAATGCTGTCTTCTGGACATGACATGGTTACGGCAATCATGAAATCACAATAGCTGTAGTTACCTGCACAGGATCAAGCCAACCAAAATTCCAAAATTACAACATGGATGGTGTCCTAGTTTGGTTTCTGTTGCTGTAACTAAACACTGCCTAGAAAACATGTGGTGAAGGAAAGGGTTTAGTTCAGCTTATAACTTAGTCTATCATGAACTCAGGGCAGAAACCTGGAGGCAGTGACTAAACGGAAGCCATGGAGGAATCCTGCTTATTCATTTGCTCCTCATGGTTTCCTCTACTACCTTTCTTATACAACCCCATCCAACCTGCCCAGAGACAGTACCACCCACTGTGGGATGAGCCCCCACATCAATCATCATTCAAGAAAATATGAAATAAATCATCTCTATTCATTTTTATGTGAATTCTAGGATTGAACTCAGATTGCTAGGCTCACACATCAAACACCTTTATTCGCTGAGCCATTTGGCTGGCCCATTTCATTTAGTATAGTTTAGTCTAGTTTGGTTTAGTTTAGTTTAGAGACAAAGTGTCATGTAGTCCAGTCTTATCTCAATGTAACCAAGGATGTTCTACAGTTTCTTTTTAAATTTAATGTCAAGTTGTGTGTGTGTGCATGTATGGGTGTGTGAGTGTGCACACATGTCAAAATACATGTTCAAAGGCTAAAGAATAGCTTGTGAGAATTGGTTCTTTCCTTCTAACATGTAGGTCCTAGGGATCAAACTAGGGTTGTCAGACTTGCTGATAAACACCCTTACCCACTGAGCCATTTTCTTGGTTCCTGTCCAGTTCCTCCTCCTCCTCCTCCTCCTCCTCCTCCTCCTCCTCCTCCTCCTCCTTTTCTTTTTCCTCCTCCTTCTTCCTCTAACTTTACTATCTCCCTCTTTACCTCCCCTTTCTTCTTTCTTTTCTTTCTCTGTTTTACTTCATTATTTCATTTTATAATTAAGATGGGAGTCACATATACCCTAGGCTGGTGTCCAATTTACTATGTAGCAGAGGATAACTTAATCTGTGGGTCCATTCTGGAACAGTCCTGTGCCACCATACCCAGTTTTATGTTGTGGTTGGGATGAAAGCCAGAGTTTCCTACATACTAAGCAAGCATCTTACCAACTGAACTACATCCCAGCTCTCTTTTAAAGCCTGAATGTATGTGTGCTCTATGTACATGCTGGTGCTCTTCAAGGCCCAGAAGAAGGAGTTAGCTCTGGAATTGGAGTTATAGGTTTTTGTGAGGCAACCCATGGGTACTGGGAACTGAACCAGGGTCCTCAAAAAAAAAAAAAAAAAAAAAAAAAAACCCAGCAAATACTCTTAAACACTGAGCAATCTCCCCAACTCCCTTTTCTTTTATGACAAAGTCTTACAACTCATATTGGCCTGGAACACTCTACTAGCCCAGGATGGCTTCAGGTTCACTACAACCCTCTGGCCTTACCCTTCTAAGTGCTAGGATTATGAGCATGAGTCCAGATTATTTTAAATAATATGTTAAAGGTAATTTACACTGGGATTTGTGGTGCACACATGTAATTCTAGCACTTGTGAGACAGAGGCAGTAGGAGCACTGTAAGATCAAGGCTAGCCTGATCCACACAGCAAATTCCAGATCAATCAAGGCTTCAGAAGAATTACAGTGTTCCAGGGTCTGAAGAAATGAACTGGAGGTTAAGAATATATAGCACTCTTCCTGAGAACCTAAGTTTGGTTCCCACTATCTACTTCCAGTATCTCACAACAAGCATTGAGACCTTGTTGAAAACAAACACATAAGAACAAAAGAATACCATGTCCTACTTCCACTCTCCCCTAACCATAGTAATTTATGATAATTGAAAAAATTAATATAAAATATATACATCAAGAAATAAAGGCTCTCTTTTTCTTTAATAAAAGGTTTTATTTTTACTTTTTAAATTCTGTGTCTGTCTCTGTCTCTGTGTTTGTCTGTCTCTGTGTCTGCCTCTCTCTGTCTCTGTCTTTCTCTCTCTCTCTCTCTCTCTCTCCTCTCTCTCTCTCTCTCTCTCTCTCTCTCTCTCTGTATGTGTGTGGGTGTGTGTATGTGTGTGTGTGTGTATAGTTCAGAATCTGCAGAAGTAAGGTCCTCTGGACCTTAGTTTCAGGTGGTTGTGTGCTGCCCAAGATGGATTCTGGAACCAAACTCAAGTTCCTTGGAAGAAAAGTATGAGCTCTTAACCACTGAGCCATCTTTCCAGCCCGTTTATTCTCCGTACTTCTGCTGTTTTCAGAGATAACTATTGTTATTAGCTTGCTTTTTGTCTTTCTCCTTCGCTGGAGACTTATAAACATGTATAATTCATAAATGGTATCATATCATTATTATTGTTCTGTGACTTAATGAGAGACCCGAAGTTCATTTTATGATAGCTGAACAACAACCTGTTGAATTGGTATACTAGTTTTTGTGTTCTACCACTGAGCTACATTTACAGAATTATAATAATGTGTTTAGAAACCTGCTAATGATTAACATTCAGATTGTTTTTATTTAATTATTACAGTATTGTAGTGAATGACCTTGCAAATGCCTCTGTGCACAACAGTAGAATGTTCCTCTAAAGTACAGGAACAACTAAGCTTGACAGTTTGTTCTTTTTGTTGTTATGAATTGAGAAAGTAGTAAGGAAACAGGAGAGTCTGTTCCATTGGTCTTGTCTCCTAGCAGGAGAGGCTGAGGGAGTACAAATGGGAACTTTGCCTTTAGAAGGCAGCTACACTAACACTATTCCAATCAACCTCACAACTTTTGCCCTTAGCAGACCAAGACACAATACATGCTGATAAACCTGCAGAGCTAAAAATAAGAATAAGTGTCCTCCTGGAATAGAGGGAAAGAAAGAAAACAGCAGCAGTTGACTAGACAAAGCCAATGTGGGGGGTGGCAGGGGGAGGCCTGATGAGCACTGTTGAATTGATTGTGGGTGCTACAGGAGCTAAGGGGAGCAGAGAACACAAGGAGGGTGTAGAGACTGGGGAGGCTTCATGAAGCTGAGGCCCAGGTGCCCAGGGCAAGAGGGTGCACATGACCTGTGGCCAGAGTAGCCTGGCTGAAGGGTAAGGCCTGTGCCAGGGAGCTGCAGGAAGAAAAGGCTGGGAAGGGAAGTGTGTGCCAACTCCGAGGACAGGTCAAAGTTGCCATTTCTGAAGGTCACCATGTTAACCACAGGGAGGACTGCAAGGGCAGGACGGGAAAGCCTAGAGGCAAGAAGACCATGGAGGCACATGTCTTCACAATCCAAAACAGTCGGTAAGGGTGGACCTCAGGTACTGTCGGGAGACATGGAGGGAGGGAGCTGTAGAAGACAGACACAGAGCAGCAGAACCCAACTTGCTGACCAATGGAGATGGTCAACCAGAGGAGTATTAAACACGATGGTGCTGTGCACATACAAGACAGTGCTAACAGCCAAACCACTAAGAGATAGAGAGCTGCTAGGGCAGATGAGGGTGAGCACACTTCACAGACAGACCTGGTCTCTAAGAGTAGCCTGCACTGTGGGACACACAGCAGGACGAGGATGGGGCACATCCTCAGAATACCAAGTGTGAAGCATGCACGCTTTGTGGAGGGAACACAAGCCATGCATGCAGACTGCTCACATGTGCTGGCCACTGTCTTTGGGACAGAACTAGGATCTATGACTAGACTGGGAGTCCCTGTTGGCAGGACTCATTTCCTATTCCAAGAGGACACTGGTTCAAACTGAATTGATCTCCTGGCTGGGGAAGATCCTGAAATGCTTACAACTTTATGTATAGGAAAAGCCAAGAAGAAACCCTCCCCTCCCCTCACTGTCGTCCATTAGCGTGATCATAATAAATATCCCCAGGCACTTGTGCTGGCAAGGCTGCCTTGTCACTGCTGCTCATTCCCCATCGGCCAATCCCCAGCTTCCAGGGTGCCCATTAGGTGCTGTGGTGAGAGAAGTCATAAAATGCACCCCCCACCCCCGGAGTGTGCCTGTCATAGCCTGGGACTGAGGCCAGCATTTAGGCTGATAGAAAGAAAGTGGACCTAAATTCATAGGAACCAAGCCCAGCTTCTTATCATATTAAGAAACCATGAGACTTTCCAAAAGGTACTTCATTACCCAGACTTTCAGTCTCCTTGTTCCCAACACTGAAAAGTCTTTTGTGACATGATGTGAGTTCCTAATAGTCACTATACGGTAGGTAACATTTTCTCTGCTGGTACTCAAACTCTGTTTTTTTGTTTCCAATAAAGGAGTTCCCTGTGACTTTGATTTATATTCTCAGCCATATTGTGTCATAGATTGAACTTGATCTGTTGGGGTGACAGCTGTATATTCCTTTATAGTACCACCTAGCTTCAGAATGTGCACACATACATGCACCACATCCACCCATTTACTCTCCTTAAATACATGCACGAAGAAAGCTGGGTAACACGTCAAGGAGCTGAGCAAACTACTTAAAAGGGAGGCATAGGAATCCAAGTGGAGTGGAAAGGGTGCCATAAGGTGGGGAAGGTTGAAGAGTGAAGGAAAAGAGGCAGGGTAATGGGTGAGATTGAACTTAGGGAAGGAGAAATTATAAATGTCCAAGTGCAAATTTTGATGATCAGAACCATGGAACTGTGATAAGTCTTTTCTAGCCAGGCTAGCCAGGCTGATTCATGCTAAAGTCCACTGCATGATTTCTTGCTGATCCTTGAGCTCACTAAGTCTCTTGGTTGGCTGGCAAAAACCTTCTTGTCTCTGCCACATTCTTATCCTCATATACCTCCTTGCCAGTCTTTTAGGTAGATGGTAGCATTCAAAGTCAAGGCCACAATAGTGTAATAATTTCACCAATAGACCCAACTCTCCAGCCTCTAAATCTCTTTGCTGAGTCTCCTATCCCTTCATTGTGATGTCTCCAGCTTTCTTGGACACTGGATCTAGAATGTTCCTGCACTGCCTCTGATTCTAGTGGCCCTACCTTGATTTACTGTTTAATAACACACTTGCCTAATCTTCCTTGAATGTTAGGAATTTAGCGCATCTAAAATCCCATATCTCTTCATGCTCCCTATTTCCCTCTGGAGAGCCAATCTATGTGTGGATGTCCAGATTTTATTTCCATGTCTTTTTCTCTACACAGACTGGCGTAAGCCAGATCATTCCTAAACTTAATTGTAGGGATTAATCTGGTCCCAGCAAGACTGATATAATTCTCAGATCACATATGATCACAATAAGAGGTTGGCTGGAGAAAGAACAGAAGTAGCCATGATGTAAATAGGAAATGGTATACAAAGAGGTAGGAAACTAAGATGAATATCCCTGTCCATAGTGAAAAACAGCAAAGCACACAGCTTCCTCTGCTTTGCACTGAAGGTAGGGATATTATTTCAAGTCTAACATCCCAGTAATGTCCAGTTGTTTGACCACAGTAACCATTGCTACTTTAAGCAGCTTCTGTGTGGTGAAGTGGGAAGATGGGGCATTACTTCATTGGTTCTCCCCCTACCCTGCCCTGATTTTAACCATCATTTTTTTTTGTACTTTTGCTATTTGCAATCTCTCATTCCTTAGGTCTAATCCTACCCATCTCCTTCAAACTCTTTTCAACTACTTCCTTCAGTCTTCTACCTTCCCCTGCCCTACGGCATCCTTTTCTTTCCACTTGGATTCCTATGCCTCCCTTAGCTTCTTAGTAGTTTGCTCAGCTCCTTGACATGTTACCCAGCTTTTCTTTGTGCATGTGTTTGCAGGGAGTAAATGGGAGGGTACCGTGCCTGGGATGTGCACATACACATGGGGGTTAGGGAATTACATACTGGGGATTTCCACGTTCCACAAAGTTGAACTAGTCTGCAGTGGATTTATTTTAGGTATTCATTTAGTGCCAAGATCTTTTAGGCTCTAGGTGAAGATGAATGAAGAAATCAGTGGGTTCTCTTTAACTTTGGGGGGCTGAATTGGGTGGAGGGTCCATGGGCCATGGCAGTATCAAGGAATGTGATTGATTACCATTTCTACTCCTGCTACTGAAGTCTTCTGACTAAAGGTGCTACTCTTCTTTGGACTAATACTTAGGTTTTGACAGAGAATGTTCTTTTTTCCCCTACCACCTATCAATGAACTGTAGTATCAGTGACAGAAATGGAGGCATGGCGATTCATGAGCACTGTTAAGTTGCGAGAAGATGAAATAGGACTGTTAGGTTCCTGAGTGTAAATGCAAGACTTTACACAACCTTTATGTTTCCTTTTTTTCCCTGAGCAGGCTACTTCTTTCTCCTCTTTTTATAATGTTTGAATGGGAAAGGACCTTAGAAACCCTGTAGTTTGGTCATTGTTATGGAAGGGAAACTCAGTACCAGAGAGAGGAAGGGACTTACCCAAGAAAGTACAAAAGACATAGGTGAGTTAATGATAAAACAATGATTTGAAGCCCATTGGGTGTTCTGGTTGCCCCTTTCAGATGTCCTTTCACTATTCTGTGTCTGACTCTCCATCACTGAGGTATATAGTAATTTACCTCATGAAAGACATACAATCCATGCTCCTGCACTGGAGGGTATACTCACCTGAGAGACTTATACTCTTATCAAAAGTGAATGTGAGCCTGCTATTGGGGTACATACCTATAGTCCAGCACTAAGGTTGCAGAAGCAGGAGATTGGGAGTCCAAGTCAACTGGCTGCTGTTACTACTGTGTCAAAAAAGTGAATGTATAGAAATGTGTCAGACGTAAGCAATCCACTTGGGGTAGTAGGATTTTTAGTTCAAGACTAAGACTAACGTAAGTCAATGTAGTAGGATTATGAATTCAAGACTAACCTAAGCTACATAGTGGGTTTAAAGCCAGCTCTGGTGACAAACAGACCAACCAAAACCAATATGTTGGGGAAGGGTAAGGAAAAGAGCAGGACACTGATGTGAGGAGAGTTGAGATTGGAAACTGGAGGATAGAAAGTGAACTTGAAGACAGATATTTGGAAAAGAATCTCAATTCTGGAAAAAAAATAAGAAAAAATACAAAGTTGAAGGAAATGTGACAGGTTAGATGAGTCCTATAGAAGGGAATGAACTATGGAGGAAGAGCTGAAGAAGTTTAGTTCAGAAGTTTCCTGAGGAGTATCAGAACTTTCAGGAGCTGCTATGGACAGCAGATGATTTGTTGTGGTCCCAGGGAGCTTAGGTGTGGCATGACTGGAAGTCACAGAGAGAAGAGGAGTTCAAATGTCCACAAGCGGGAAGTTTCTAACCGACAAGTCTTCCTAGAGAGGAAACTGGGCAGCTCTACTAGGCAACGGGGTTCCCAACAGTGGTAACTCATGGTTCAGGGCTGAAGAAGCATCTGCTAGGGTGTGGTCCTCAAGTCAAGCTCTGGCTCAGACTGGGGGCGGAGTCAGATGGTTGAAACTTGGAAGGGGATCAGTGAAGAAAGTAGGAGGGAGCAGAGTGGGTAAAAGTGGGGAATGGGAGTCCTTGGGGAGTTTTGGCCCGGGGCCTGGCCCCACACGTGGCCAGAGTAGCCTCTCTGGGCTGGGCCGGGCTGGGCCGGGCTGGGCGGGGCGATGCCCGAAGCCGCCGCGGGCAGGCTGGCGGGAGGGCGGGGAGAGGCGCGGAAGCTCGGCCACATAAAGGAGCGAGCAGCGCAACGGGGGCGGCTCTTTCCTGGGTGGGGTTTGTAAAGTCGTGGCCCGTTAGCAGGAAGCAGAGCAGTCGCCCAACGCTAGAGTGGGACCCAATCTGAGCACCCGGTTCTCCCGAGTCCTTGCCGAAGTGTACTGCGCACTCAGAGCAGCCCGACAGTTTCCAGCCAAACTTCACCAACTCCTCTGCCCTTGCCGCCACCATGCCGAAGACGGTGAGTGCCGAGGACTAGCGCGGTCGGCCCTGGGGGCTCCAGTTTGACCCTTGCCACTCTATGGCTTCGGCTTGGTTGGTCACAGGCCTGCCGGGGATACGGGCTGTCTCTTAAGGTCCCAGGAAGGAGAAGATAGTTGGAGTCCTAATTTGAGCGCTCTAGGGGGTGTCGGGGTTGTACTGACTAGAAGTGAGGATAAGGAGGGGCCAGCCTTTCCCGGGTTCCAGTTCCCCGCCTCTGGGTGAGGCAGTGGAAACTCTTTGAGAGGCTGGATAAATCCTCTTTTCTAAAGGGTCCTTGGGCACTGGGGAAACGACTCTACTTTTGAGAACAGTTTCCCCGGCCCAGGAATTGGCGCCTTTCTGGAGCAAGGCGATCACTGTCTCAGAAGAGCCCCTTTGGTTACAGAGAAGCCGGGAGGAGAGAGGAAGTTGCTCAGGGCGGATCCCGCACACCCATCTACCTTTCCCATAACCGCCCCTCTTCTACCCCACTTCTGCTCGGGTCCCGTTTCCACTGCTTCTCAGCTCCAACTGCTTTTCCCGGGGAGATGAGGAGATATAGAGGTCTCATCCGCTGGGTTACTTACCCAGGGGTACAAACCCTTCATTAGGCACAAGTCTGTGGAGGGGCCCACTCAACCTACGGGAAGAGGGGGCAGGTTTCTCTCCTCTATGAAATCCCTGTCAGACATAGTGCCTCTCTATCCCTTTAGGACCGTTTTGTGAAGTATAGGTTTTTCTCCTGTGGGGCCACACCTATCTAGTGTGGTGGTTGTTTTTGAGAATCTGGTCTCCACCCCACTGGCTGTTGCTAGCAGAAGCCTCCGGGGAGTGAGGCCTTAGGGGGGCCGGATGCCCAGTAGGGAGGGGGTGGGGGAGGGGTATGTGGCTTGAACTAATGAGCTTTGCTTGCTTTTGTGCAAGTCACGCCAGGTCCTTGCTTATGAAGGCCCTATGACCACCGTGAATTGAGGTTCTTAGGTGAAGGGGCTTGCTGGGCTCCTATGTTGTATGTTGCTAGCCTACACATCTCTCTAGTACTGCCTGAGCCTGGTAGAGCTGAGATAGTGACTAGGATGCTTGGGAAGGGATGAGGGCCTGGGAAGAGAGGAGAGTGAATAGATACGGGGAGGTCTTTGTGTCTATATTGAGGTTTTGTTGCCACCTTAATGTATTCCAGCTACACTGCTGAGTCGTCCTTGCCTTCTCAGAGCTCTGTTCTTAAGAAACACCACCAAGGTTTTTTTTTTTTGTTTTGTTTTTTTTTTGCTTTTTGTGTTTTTTGTTTTGTTTTTTTTATATCTAATTTTTGAGACAGAGTCTCTTGGTCTTATATAAAATTATACTTTGCGAAAGTATTACATATGTGAAATTATACTTTGTTTCTTCTCCACTCCCCCCCCCCCCCCCCCCCCCCCGTCACCTTCCCCCCCAGACCTCTGGCAGATTTCCTACCTCCCTTCAGTTAGTCGTCTTCCCTTCTGTTTTCTTATCACATGTATTCTGTTTGCGGCTTTTCGGTTGAGCAGGATCTCACCCTATAACCTAGGCTGACATGGGACTCCCCATGTCATGTAAGTGGCTTTCAGATTTTTGCCAATCTCCCTGCCTCAGCCTCCACAGTGCTGAGATTACAGACTTGAGCCACCATACCTGGCTTGTTAATTTGTTTTGATCGAGGATTTGATTCTAGTCAAGACTGGTTTGAATTCACTTTCTAGCTTGAGATACGCTTAAAAACTGTTGGAAGTAGTCCTTAAGTGCAGGGATTGTAGGTTTGAGTCACCACTAAACTTTGCTTCCACTCCTTCTCTACTGTGTACTTAACCATTTCTAAAATATGAAAGATACAGAAATGGTAGTGTAAAATCAAATTTCTTGTTTGTGTTAGACATGGTCAGTTTCACTGGTAAAGCCGATTTCTCCTTGCCAGGGCAGCCTACTTTAAATATGTTGAAATACACCTTTTTTGGGGGACTGTTTCTGGTTGCTAGTTCCCAAAGTCCAGTCTGATGGTTTTCAAGACAAGGGTCCTCTACTGTTGTAGCACCAGTTGGCCTCCAGCTGCTAGCCATCTCAAACCAGACCTCCGGTGCTAGGATCACAGGCTCTCGTATGACCAGCCCATCTATCCCTTCTGGACAGAAGAGAATTTTAAATTTCAAATGTCTTTCCTGGTACTGGAGAGATTGCCTAACACGGTACTCTCACAGGTTCTGGTCTCAGTGCCCATATGACAGCTTACAACTGTCTGTAATGCCAGTTCCAGGGGTCTGACTCCCTCTTTGGTGTTCTTAAGCATCAGGCACAAATGTGGTACACATACATGCTACCAAAACACTCATGAACATAAAAGAAAAATAAATAAACCTCTTTTTGAGAAGGTCTTTTCCTTGAAATTCCATCTTTAACTTTTTGATTTAATTTCAAAGATTTAGGAGACTCACTTGGATTCCCTAAAAAAAGAGATTGTGAATTTTCAAGATTTTGGGATTTTAATTTCAAACTTTATAATTTATTGTTATAATTTATTTATTTACTTAACTGGTTTGATGAAACAAAGTCTCATAATCCCAGGCTAGGCATGAACTTTTAATCCTCTTGCTTCCACCACCTAAATGCTGGGTTTTGTTGTCACACTACCAAGTCCAACTCTTCCCATTGTCCAGAGGGGGAGATTGAAACTGGTGATAGGGGAAGACCGTCCATGAGTGATGTAGCATACACCAACAGGAAGGCTACAACTTGGGTCTAGGTCTTTTTTTGGGGGGGGGGGTCAGTCTTGGAAAAACCTGTTTGGTTTACTGGGATTTAGCAAGTCAGGGGAAACGTGATCAGTGCTCATTGGATGGTACCATTCATGATAGACACAGAGCCCAGAAACTTGAAGTATTTGAAAACTTCTGGGTCCGCTTAGCTAAACTTTAACAGGGGCTGTATGAACTGTTGATTTTCCTGCCATTCCTAGCATTGCTTGAGCCTCTGAAGTGGCACTAAAGTGGTACTTGGCGAATAGGGGGCAGAAATTTCAGGCTTCTAACCCTTGAACCAGCCCTGCCTGTAGACTTGAGGGTGAGGCAAGGGATCAGGAATGAAGGTTGTGTGGGGCTTCTGCTTCTGTCTGCTGCCCCCTCCCAGTCTCTCCTTTTTGGAAATAGTTTTTTTGCTGTGTAGTTCTTAAGGTCCTATAAAATAGGCTTTTTTTTTTCCTTAAAAAGAAAAAAAAAAAACCAACTCACAGCAATCCTCTTGACTCTGCTTCAGAATTTCTGGAATTACAGGTGTGAACTACCACCTGAGGGGGGTTTTGTTTGTTTTGAGACAGAGTCATGCTGTGCAGCCCAAATTGGCCTTGATTCCAGGCAATCCTATTTCTGCCTCTGATGAAATTATATAGCCTGTACTCCCCCCCCCACCCCCCACCACGCATGCACACAAGCACGAACAAGTGTACATCAAAGGGCAAGTTTTGGGAGTCAGTTTTCTTCACTATGGGATCTGGGAATAAAATGGTCAGCTTTGGCTGGTAAGTGGATTACCCTTTGAACCATCTTGGACATCACTTGATTAGTTGTTTGTGACTCGTGTTGCCCACTTTGGATTTGAGCTAGATATATAGGCAAGGATGACCTTGAACTCTGTATCTTTCCACGTCAGCCTCCCTCATACTAGGAAACAGATGATGTTTACAGTGTCTGGCTTTTCTCCACTCTTGATTTTCCAATTTGCTGAACCCTTTGTGAAAGTATAGATAGATAGTATAGAACAGATTAGGCACCATCTTGGGGATTTCAATTATACTTATCCATGGAAAATCTCTTGCACAGAGAGGGAAAAGTCAAGACACAAAATAGCCTCTACCTTCATCTTGGGGGAAAGTTGCTCTGTCAGTCAGTGATGAGGTGGTATTGACTATTGCATTATTCTCTAAGTGCCTGTAATGGCAGCCTGTAAGAGAAGTGTTGCAAGGCAAGATAGCTCATGCCTGTAATTGTAGCACTTGGGAGGATAGAAGATTGTAGTGAGTTTGAGACCAGCTTGAACTATAGATGAGGCTGTCTAACCCCCCCCCAAAAAAAAAAAAAACTAACAGTAAACCAAAAAAAAAAAAAAAAAAAAAGGTGGTGCTTTTTTTTTGATCTGTTACTGTAATCCAACTGCTTTACTAGATTGTGGAAATGGAAGGGACATTTAGGGGTCATTTAGTCTTTCCCCATGCTTCCAAATCTAATTCTCTATGGAGAGAAGTGATGACAGCTACAATTATTCTGAACTCTGTTCTAATAGTGTTGCTTAGCAACAGTCTTTCTTAGGTTCCATTGTATATTCCTGGGAGTCTACCCCTACCCCCACTGGAATTTCTAGACTCAGGGTCCCTGGAGGGGGAGATCTGGCTCCCAGCGTACTGTCAGGGTTGGGCTTTTCATGGCTACACTGGCTCTGATCTTCGAAGATAGATCCTCACTCTGTCTGATCTTTGAAAGATAGAACTGAGTTTATCATGCGCTTCTTTCTTAACTTCTAATCTTTTCTGCTACCCCACCTCATTCTTCTGTCCCTAAAGAGGGAAAGCAAACAAACAAACGAACAGTACAAAGGTGGTCTTCCTTGGGGCTGTCCTTTGGTCAGGTCATGATGAGGATGGTTTTTTATAATTGACTGGCTTTGCTGTTCATCCCTTTTACTTCATGCTTGATAGAGCTGAAAAACTTTGCAGTTCCAGGTTCTAATTTGTGATAGAAGATCTCTTAGTTTGGAGGGTTAGCTCAGCATTACATGAACGCGGATGGTGGGTGTTGGGAAATAGAAAGTAAAACTCAACTTAGAATAGTTGGTCTCATTCTATATAAGGAAATGAGATGCTCTTTGATTTTTAAAGATTATTATTATTATGTGTTAATTTATATTGGAACAAATAAAATATGCTTCCTTGAAGCTTAGCGGTGGTGGCACACATCTTTAATCCCAGTATTCTGGAGGCAGAGGCAGGCTGATCTCTGTGAGTTTGAGGGCAGCTTGGTCTACAGAACTAGTCCCAGGACAGCCAGGGCTACACAGAGGAACTCTGTCTCAAACAAACAAACAAACAATTTCCTTGAAAGTGTTCCTAGGACCTTTAAAGGAGTTCTGTGAATGTATAGATACCTGCCAATAGCTGAAATTCTAAATCTTGCCTGAGTCTATAAAAATTAAACAGATATCCTCCTAAATTTTGGTTTTGGTTTTTGAAACCCAAAGTTTCTGTTAGTCCAGATTGGCCTAGAGTGCATGAGAATCTTCTGACTCAGACACCTAAAAATATCTTAAGTTGTCCTATTAAAGCAGAAGGCTGAGGAATATTCTACATGACTCAGTTTCCTTAACATTTTGTTAAATCTACAAGTATATACAACTGAGTTAGTGTAAACTGTGTTCATCAACTTTTCACAGCAGCAAAATTGAATAAAAATAAAGGAAATAAAGTTCTAACGATGTAGAAAGTCTAGGCATGGTGGGTATAGATCTACAATCCCAGTACTTGAGAAGTAGAGGAAGGGCGATCAGGAGTTAGGGACTATCCTCTACAAATAATGAGTTTGTATCCAGCTGGGTACATGTCCCAAAAAAAAAAAAAAAAAAAAAAAAACCCAAAACCAGGCAGTGGTTGTCGCACACCTTTAATCCCAGCCCTGGGAGGCAGAGGCAGGCGGATTTCTGAGTTCGAGGGCCACCTGTCTACAGAGTGAGTACCCAGGACACCAGGGCTACACAGAGAAACCCTGTCTTGAAAAACCAAAAAAAAAAAAAAAAAACCAAAAAAAAAACAGAAAGGTTATCTAAATAAAGTAGGCCATTAGCTAATTCCTTTCTGTCTGCTTCAGTATTTCTTCGAGTTGTCACAAGGGACCTGTGCCAGCAATAGGTAAACTTTAGGGACTATTCTAATACTGATATTCTTGACAGCCTTGATGGCATAGTGGTAAATAGCCTTGGATATCTTTTTTTCATATGCATTCTTTTAGACATTCTTTAGAATTTGAGCACCTTTGATGTGCTAGGTACTAAGATACAGCATTTGCTAAGTGCTTGCCCAAAGGTATTTATCTTGCCTTTTTTATATTTCTGCAGTATTGTTGAGTACCATTTAGAATGTAGAGTTTCTGGTTCATTGCATGGGATCTTGCTAATAATACTGGCATGAAGATTTTGGCTATTTCTCTATTGAGTTTTGAGCTTTTGGCTGTTTTGTATTTTTTTTT
>JAJTUV010003400.1:0-114359 GCA_021653895.1 Mastomys natalensis | reverse complement strand
TGTGTCTGAGACAGCGACAGTGTACCATATAAATGAAATAAAGAAAAGGAGAGGGAGGGAGGGGAGAAATATAAACTACAGAGAGGGGAGAGAGGAAGACGGGGAGGGGGGGAGGGAGACGAGGGGACTGAACAAGCAGAAAGCAGTGGAGGTTGTGGGGAGGAAGGATGAGGGGGAGGGTACATTGAGATAGAGTAACAAACCTACAAACAGTAGATGACACCGACACCAAGTGTGGGCGGTGAGCAAGGGCTGGAGAGCGGGGGAGTGAGCTGAAGGCGTGACCTAGGGTTGGCAGCAAAGCCCTCATGTCCCCTGTTCCCCACAGGTACTCAGAGGAGGAGATCCGGCAGAAGGTTGGGACGTTCGGCAGATGCTGATGGAGAAGGAGGGCGTACTGACCAGGGAGGACCGGCCTGGGGCCCACATGTGAGTATTTGCCTGAGTGGTGGTAAGGGAGGGTACATCTCACGCTAAAACTGGATGGGGACTGGGAGTGGGGGGCAGGAGGTGTCCAGATGCACCATTAGGGGATGGTGAAGGAAGGATTTCATGGACTCTGCCCGCTGGAAGCTCTGGCCTGGCCCAGAGTACAAGGCACAGACAACTGAGGATCCCTGAGGGCCGTTTGCTGCCCACCTGGGGTCCTGTCTATGGGCTACAAGCCAGGGGACTTCAGAAAATGTTTCAGACCCCAACACTGCGACCAACTGACAGTGTGACCACAGGCTGCTACATGTCAGTCAGTAGGTTGGTTATTCCTACCTGTAAAATGAACTCCAGAATAAGCTATGGGATGTGCCCTAGATTGTAGAAAGTCAACGTCAATGGGTTTGGGGGCGTGGCTCAGTGTAGAGCCCCTGCCTAGAATCCCCCAGGGTAGGGGCTGGGGGGCGTGGCTCAGTGGTAGAGCCGCCTGCCTAGAATCCCCCAGTGGAGGGCATGGGGCGTGGCTCAGTGGTAGAGCCCCCTGCCTAGAATCCCCCATGAGGGGCTAGGGGCGTGGCTCAGTGGTAGAGCCCCTGCCTAGAATCCCCCAGGGAGTGGCATGGGGGCGTGGCTCAGTGGTAGAGCCCCTGCCTAGAATCCCCCAGGGAGGGGCTGGGGGCGTGGCTCAGTGGTAAGAGCCCCTGCCTAGAATCCCCCAGGGAGGGGCTGGGGCGTGGCTCAGTGGTAGAGCCCCTGCCTAGAATCCCCCAGTGAGGGGCGTGGGGCGTGGCTCAGTGGTAAGCCCCTGCCTAGAGTCCCCAGTGAGGGCTGGGCTGGTCAGTGGTGAGCACCTGCCATGAATCCGAGGTGCTGGGGCTGGCTCAGTGGTAGAGCCCTGCTGAATCCCAGTGAGGCTGGGCGTGCTCAGTGGTGGCACTGCATCCCCAGGGAGGGCTAGGGGCGTGGCTCAGTGGCTAGCCCTGCCTAGAATCCCCCAGGGGGCTGGGGGCGTGGTCAGTGGTAGGCCCCACTAGAATCCCCCAGGGAGGGGGGGCGTGGCCAGTGGTAGAACCCCTGCTAGAATCCCCGAGGCAGGGGTGGGCTCGTGGAGAGCTCCTGCTAGAATCCCCCAGTAGACCGGTGAGGGCGTGGGGCGTGGCATCAGTGTAGAGCCCCTGCTAGAATCCCCTGGCTGTGGGGCGGGCGTGGCTCAGTGGTAGAGCCCCTGCCTAGAATCCCCCAGGGGGGCTGGGGCGTGGCTCGGGAGTGCACCGCCTAAATCCCAGTGAGGTGGGGCTGGCCAGGTACCTAGAATACCCCATGAGGGGTGGGGGTGCCTATGTAGCACCTCTGCCTAGCAATCCCGGGAGGCTGGGACGTGGCCCAGGTGCCTGCTGAACCCAACGGATTCAGGGCATCCTCGTTCCATGTGAGAGTGCGGTACCTACCCCGAGGCTGGGCTCCAGCCTTAGGCATTGCCTACAATGAGAGGCGATGGCAAGCTGTACCTCTGTGCCTCAGCAACGGCATCCAAACCTCCGACACATGATGGTCCCTTGCTGATGTCTTCCCACCTTCGTCACTGAGTTGTTTACAAAGAAGCCTATACATATTTCTCAAGTGTGCCCGACCAGAACGACTGTCTGATCCCCAGACGTGTTCAACATTTGTTACAAAAATAATATAAAAGATTCTGGTTCTGCAAAAGACACTCATCAAGGTCAAACATGCCTGGTTATAAAAGACCTTTCAAAAGTTGTTAACCATTCTTTCTATGTCTAGTAATCTTGTGATGGAAGAAACATTTAGTTTCGTTTTAACATTATTTACTTATTGTTCGGTACTTTGACTTGAGTAGTGTAATGCACGCAGGTGTGCTTTCAGAACGTTGGTTAATTTCTCAAACCAGTGCTGTACTTAGAGACCCAAGTCACACTTGCCATGCTTATCTTGTTCATCTGTTGCCAAGATAAAAAAACTGTGAAAAACCTTTATGGTGAAGTCCCTGCAAGTAATTTGCAATACCTTGTCTCAGTGCTTGCCACCTAACGAAATACACTGGATAAAACAAACAAACAAACAAAAAACAAAAAACAAAAACAAAGCCGGGCAGTGGTGGCGCACGCCTTTAATCCCAGCATTTGGGAGGCAAGGCAGGCGGATTTTGAGTTCGAGGCAGCCGTCTACAATGAGTTCCAGGACAGCAGGTCTATACAGAGAAATTCTGTCTCAAAAAAAACCAAAAACAAATAAAAAAAAAAAAAAAACTCACAAACCAAAAACCAAAACAAAAGCATCAGAGCCTGGAGAGGTCACTCCTCAGTTAAGAGCCATAACTGCTCCGCAGATCAGAGTTCAGTTGCCAGTTCCCTTGTTGCGCTGCCCACAACTGTCTGGAACTCCAACTCTAGGAAACCCAAAGGCTTCTTCTGGCCTTAGGCACCTGCACAATGTGGCACGCATTCATACACACACACACAAATGACAAATATTTCTGATGCAGGGAGGTGGTGGCGCACGGCTTTAATCTCAACACTTAGGAGGCAGAGACAGGTGGATCTTTGTGAGTTTGAGACCAGCTTGGTCTACAGAGTGAGTTCCAAGACAGCCAAAGTTGTTAATCTTTGTGAGTTTTTGGTCTGCAAGAAAAATTCCAGAACAGCCAAGGTTGTTACACAGAAAAACTTTGACTCAAAAAAGAAAGAAAGAAAGAAAGAAGAAAGAAAGAAAGAAGGAAGGAAGGAAGGAAGAAGGAAGGAGGGTGAAGAAGGAAGAGAAGGATAGAGAAGAAAAGTAACAGTGATTTTTGTGCATCTGTGTGTCTGTGTGTGTGTGTTGTGTGTGTGTGTGTGTAGTGTATGACTGTTCCCAATATGGCCTAGAATTTTGCTATGTGTTGAGAAGCATAACTTTGAACTTTTTTATTCCTGATTTGTTTGTTTGAAGTATTAGAAAACAGGTTGGGCAAATAGTACACAGTCTTTAATCCCGCATCAGGAGGCAGATGCAAGTAGTCAGTCTGGTCTACTTAGGGATTCACGGATAACCGGGTCAATGTGAGAACCTATATCTAATAAAACAAAAACAAAAAATCAAAAAGACAGTAGACTAGAGCGAGATGATTGCATTGTGCGATACCCACAGAAGCCAGAAGAGGCTCAGATACCCTGAAACTGGAATGCCAGGGTGGTAATCCATTGCTATGAATGCTAAGACCAAATTAGTCCTCTCAGAAAACAGCCAAGTACTCTCTACTACAAACCAGCGGAGGCCACATTACATCAACACCTGACTTTGAGAACTTGTGATCTTCCTGCCTCCACCGTTCAGAGTCTTTGGATATGCAAGATCATGCCACCACCATGCCAGGTTAGCCGTGCTGCTGAAGTGGCAGTGCCAGGCCTCGATTAACTTGCGTATGGCCATACACTAATTATTGAATCCACCACTTGGACTTATCATTCCACAGCCTGAAAATGGAATCACTGTTGGTTTTACTTGTGATCCCTAATACAGCATGCTCTCACAAGTTTTGCACAAAGCTTCCGTTTCGTCATTCGTGTAGGGAGAGGGTTAAACCAAAAGCCTTCTAACTGGGTGCATATAATGGCATTAAAGACACTGGGTGTGCTGGCACACGCTTGTAATACCAGCAGGAGTTCAGCACTGTGGGTGGCAGGGAGGTTCTCTGGTTCAGTGAGAGACTGACTCGAGAATAATACAGTGATAGAACAAGATGTTGTTGTCCTCCTCCTGTGTGCCCAAGCACGTGGGCACCAGCACCCCCCTACACACATACACATACCCCACACGCATATACAGCACACACTCACACATAAAACAGCAATTAAGGCATTAATAATAGAACCGGAACAGCTACACCAAAATGTGCTCAGCTTCTCAAAGGCTGGCAGCTATCCGCGGTGCTGAAACCAAACTTGTTCTTGGGCCTGAGTGTACACAAGGGTGAGGCAGGGCTTGCCACTGCCTGGCCACACATTTTCCTATGGACCTGGCATCTGAGCCAGCTTTCACATCTTTGGTGTATAGGGGAGAGAGACAAAGGTTCCATCCATGTGTCAACATCTCTAAGCCCAAGGTGAACATTCTGGCCTCTGGCTCCACAGCCCCAGCTATGTGACTTGGGCAGACCTTTGAGTTCCCTAGCTCTTCATATTTATATTTAAATGAAAGTAGGATACCTCCCTCCTAAGCTTGTTAGGCCTGGAGGATAGCCCAATGGTAGAGCTCTTGCCTAAAATCCTCCATGAAGTGCTGGGGTATGAATCAGCTGTAGAATATCTGTCAAGAATCTACCTCCCACCCCAGTAAGACTCTGGGGATGTGGCTCAGCTGTAGATCCCTTGTATAGCATGCAGGGGGCTCAGGTTTCTATCCCAAGCATGAGAAAAACATAAATAAATGTGTGAGGGTTAATACCCGGCACACAGCAAACACACATCACCGCCAGGTGGCCGCCACCATCACCTGCCTAACCCATGTGCTCAATTGTCTTTGACTTCAATTGTCTTCAATAATTGACTTCAATTGACAACTTCTCAATTTCCGTTGACTTCTAACATGGTTTCTCTGCCACACTGAGTTAAACCTCTGATACCACTAACAAAACAGCTCAAGTCGTCTGTGTCATATATTTTGACCACGTGTCTGCTTCCCTTCTGCCTGGCTGTCTCCATGCTGCCTGCCAAGTGTAGGGTTTCCTCCAGACTCTATAAAGCCTGGGGTCCCTGTATTTATGCCTTGGCCTCCAATCTTGACATTCCACAAATTATAGACTAGTGTTTTGGGGCATTTTAGGTAAGTTCTCTACCACATAAATATACTCCTACCTCTAAATTTGGAAGCCCCTACAGTTAACAAGAGTAGGTGGCAGGAGATTGGCTCAGTGATTGAATGTGAGGACCCAAGTTCAATTCCTGGCACCCACATAGTGGTTCACAGCCATCCCCAATTCTAGTCCCAGGAGATCTGATGTCGTCTTCTGACCTCTGTCGGCACCAAGCACGCACATGGTGCACATGTAAGAAGGCGGACAGGACACTCACACATAAAATAAATCTAATTTGAAAAATTTTTGTAAACAATGACGGCAGACCCAGACTGAAGGGGCCCCACCCTGCGGGTCTTTGGGGGGTCATTATGAGTTCACACTGCCTTCACAACAGAGATGGGATCACCCCTAGGAAGCAGTCCCTCTTTGCTGGTGTGTGAACTGACTGACAAGAGTGGTCATTTCCTAGAACAATCCTCACTCCAGACTGCCATCAGAATTCTGTATTGCTGCCATGTCTAGAAATGACCCTGAAAAGAGCCAGAAGCCAGGAGAAGGCTTTTGACAGAAAGCAGGATGTTGTTTGGAGATGTTTCCCTTTGGATGAAGGTTCCCTGGGTGGGAACACGGTGTGTTTGTTACCATTCCAGACCTGTGGTCAAAGTACACAACACAGACAACTCGGGCTGTTTTGTTAATGGTCAGAGCTTTAATTCACCGTGGCAGAGGAAGCAGTTGGAATAGATGGCACACATCACTGTGGCCAGAAACTGCCAGAGAGACAGGAAGGGAGCAGCACAAGATGTGTCTGTCCATCAAAGACATTCCCCACAATGCCTCACTTCCTTCAACTGGCCCACCTCACAAAATTCCACCACCTCCAAAAGTAACCTATTCATGTTTTGCTTTTTGTTTATTTACACTGTCTCTTCTTCTCCCCTACGTGTGTGTGTGTGTGTGTGTGTGTGTGTGTGTGTGTGTGTGTGTGTGAATGTTCATGTACCATGCCATGCATGTGGTGGATAACTTGCAGGAATGAGATCTCTCTTTTCACCATTTGGGCACCATATGAACTAGGTCATCAGATTTGGCAACACGTGCCTTTACCTTCTGAGTCATCTCAGCCACCAGCCACTACTGTTTCAAAAGTTTCATGCTTATAGAATATGCCAAGGTGTTTGGGAAAGCAGGCTTACAGAGGCAATATTTACGAACAACTTCCTAACACAGTGTGAACGAAGTCTAGTCATTTTCTCAACACGTCTAATTTTAGACATGGCGTGGCCTCTCTGAACCTCATCATCCGTAAGACAGGAATGTTAATGATGATTCCCATGTCAAAGGCTTGTTCTGAATATTCAATGATTAAATGAGATAAATACATAGAAAGCGCTCAAAATGCTGTCTGGCACCCGCACTAGCAATTATCATAATAGGCACAGGATCAATGTTTGCCCTGCACTGGGAGGCATGGGATAAAAGAATACAGATCCAGTTCTTTCCTGTTCCTGCCACCATTCAAGGCCTGTGTGAGCCAGCCACATGATGGCGGAGGGGATGGGCAGAAAGGGAAGACCCTTTGCCCAGGATCCCACTACCATCGTGGCTTTCACCTGCTGGACAAATAGGCTCCTGACTAAAGGAAAACGAAACCAGTGAAGTAACCAGAGTGTTGGCCAGTGAGGGGACTTAGCCAGTGATGGCCTGAGATTGATCCCTGGGACTTGCAGAGTGGACAGAGAGAATAAAACCCAGCAAGTCATCCTCGGACCTCTACAGGTGCATTGTAGCATGCATGCTTACACACTACACACACTCACATACACAAGCACTCACTAAATAAACAGATGTAATTTTAAAATTACTCCTCAAAAGTCTCTTTTGGATTTAAAAAAATGATATAAAAAACATCCAGTGAGAGGCAATCTTTCGTGTGTGTGTGTGTGTGTGTGTGTGTGTGTGTGTGTGTATACATATATCTGGGGGCCAGAGATCAACATTGGTTATCTTCCTCAATTTCCATCTACCTTATTTTCTGAGACAGACTCTCCCTGGCTGGCAGCTCACCGTTAAGCTGAACTGGCTGGCCAGCCCATTCCAGAAACCCTCCTGTCTTTCTTCCCTCAATGCTGGGATCACACGGGCACATCCCTACAGCCAGCTTTTTACATGGGTGCTGGGATGGAACTCAGGTCTTCCTGCTTGCACGGGAAGCACTTTATCAACTGAGCCATCTCCCCGTGCCCATTCTCTGTTTTTAGTTTCATGTAGCCTAGACTGGCCTCTAACTTGCTAACTTTCGCCTCCTGATCCTCGTGCCTCCATCTTCCGAATGCTGGGATCACAGGTAGCACCACTGCACCTGGCCTTGAGACACCTTTCCACTTCACAGCCAACTGTTATGCCTGAGCTGGTCACCTCTGTGGTGGGATGACACTCCATCCTCTCATACCCATAGACATATTTCATCGATATAATGAACCATTAACTAGGTAACAAACTTGGATTAAGAGCAAACAATGTTAAGGAAGTCTGTCGTTCAGCATGTGAGGCCATAGCCACACAAAAAGTAAAAGTTAAAACATGCTGGTGATAAATAGGGGCGGGGCGATGGCTCAGTGGGAAAACGCTGCTTAGAAGGCAGGAAGAGCTGCATTTGGATTCTCCGCATTCACATAAAAGCCATGTGTGCTAGTGTGTATCTGCAAGCTGAGCACTACAAAGGCAGAACCCTGTGGATGCTGGGGCCTTGCTGGCTAGCTAGTCTAGTTCCAAAAGTGAGATCCAGGTACAGTGAGCGACCTTGTCTCCAAAAACCTAAGGTGGAGGGGGGGGGTGTGGGCTAGAGAGATGGCTCTGAGCACTAGTTACTCTTACAGAGAACCAGGATCAACTCCAGTACCCACATGGTGGCTCACAATCATCTGTAACTCCGGTTCTGGGGGAATCCAGCGCCCTCATCTGGCCTCTATAGACACTGCATGCACATGGTACAATACACCTATACAGGCAAACAATCATACATATAAAATCGATTTCTTCAAATGAAGTTGAGAATTATAGAGGAAGGTACCTTGGAGATGGAGCCATCAGAGAAGGAATGTACAGGGAATGGGGAAGAAGCAGGCAGCAAGGCGTGCATGAAGGATATCAGTGGCCAAGCTAACTGGGCCATTACAAAGTCGAGAAAGGCTCTCTATTAGGCATTGCCCAAAGGTAGCAACTTGATTTTGTATCTAAGCTTCATCGTGCTCAAGTCTGAATTCACTGAGGCTCCCTCCTCCCACCAGCTCACCCACAACTTACGTGTGATGTCCCTACGTTTTACAGTTTCACTAAAGACTGTGTTTTACACGTCAGGCATTTGTGTAGCTGAGGAGTTGTGTGGGATGTGATGGACCTAGAATTTCAGGGGGTTGGACACGTCAGTGGAGGGAGACAGGGACAGATGGGGGGAGCCAGCAGCTTCAGGATCAGGAAGAGCAGAGAGATTCAAATTAAAGGAGGGGATGCTTGGTCCTCTGCAGGCGGTATGATCACATGAGTCTCTCCAAACCCCCCCGCAAAAGCTTCCCAGATATATTTATGTGTTGGCCCCAAGGCTATCAGAGTTTTTGTAAGTTGGATCATAACTATTGTTTTTAATGTACTAGGGATTAATTTCAAAGCCTCATGCTAAAGAAGGGTTTTATCATTGAGCCATGCCCCACCACACACGATGGCTTCTTCTTTCTTTTGAAGAAATAAAATCAGTCTTCCAATTATAAGTGAGTAGGTACCTTGATGGAGACTTATTGGCTTAAAACCTGCCTGTGCAGTGCTGCAGATCAAGAGATCAAGGCCTGAGCCTCATGTGTGCTGGAAAGCCCCTGACACTGACCCACACACCTGGTCCTTGGGCTTTTGACTTTATATATACAATGTTATATATATGCATACATATACATATATATATGTTATAATATGTGAGTACATAGTCACTCTCTTCAGACACACCAGAAGAGGACATTGGGTCCCATTACAGATGGTTGTGAGCCACCATGTGGTTGCTGGGAATTGAACTCAGGACCTCTGGAAGAGCAGTCAGTGCTCTTAACCACTGAGCCATCTCTCCAGCCCAGCTTTTGTCTTTTAAACACAGAATTTAGTTAATGATTACTTCAAATTAACGACCTCACAGCTGATTGTAGTTTATTTGTGTGGATATGCCTGTGGATGTGTGCAAGTACCTGCCAAGGTCAGACATAGGCCCTGCCAAGGTCAGAAGAGGACAACATGTTGTCCCAGAGTTGGAGTTAGAGGTAGTTAAGAGTCCCTTGACATGGTGCTGGGAACTGAGTTGAACTCTGGTCCTCTGGAAGAGCAGAAAACACTGCTAATCACTGAGCCATCTCTCCAGCTCTGCCTGGGGTTTTTTATTTTGTCCTGTGTATATGTGCATGGTATATGCGTGTGCATTCATGTATGCAAGTATATGCACTCACTCATGTCAGTCAGGGTTTCTCTGTGTAGCCCTAGTTGTCCTGGAACTCACTCTGTAGATCAGGCTGGCTTTGAACTCACAATGATCCACCTGCCTCTGCCTTCCAAGTGCTAGGATTAATGACATACACCACCACCACTGGGCTCCACCTGATCTTTTTGAGACAGGGTTTCTCTGTACCTGGTACTCACCACTCTGAGCTGATGGAGGCCCAGGGCTCTTCCTAACTCCAGCTCCTACCTCTGGGATTACTGTGTATGCTACCACACCTGGCTTTTTATGTGGGTGATGGAGATCCAAACTCCAGTCCCATAGATGTACAGTAAGCTACTGCCTGCCATCTGCTGATGCCCAGCCCTTTATTTCTTACTTTTTATTTGTTTATTTTGAGAGAGACAAAGAGAGGAGGCTAGAGAATGCACACATCACAGTGTATGTGTGGAGGTCAGAGGACAATTTGCAGGCATTCGTTCCCACCCCCCCGCCATGTGGGTTCTGGGGGATTGAACTCAGGCTGTTAGACTTAGAAGCAAGTGCCTTCACCCACTGAGCCATTGTCAGCCTTTCCTTATGTGTTTATTTAGTTATTGAGATGGAGTTTCTATAAAAAGGTTCACCCTGAACTTACTATGTAGCACAGCTGACCTCAAAACTGTGATCCTCCTGCCTCCTTCCTGAGTGCCAGGATTATAAGTGTGTGCCACCACCATGCCTGCTGTCAAGCCTCCCCTTAGCCATGTCACCACAGCCAATCTCTTTCTTCCACCTTATATGTGCTGTTCCCACATCGATTCCAGGAAGAGGCATCTGTGATGTGTAAGCCAGCAGATGCCCCCCACCAAGTAACCAGTACTAGGTTATGCTCCAGTCACAGACCAGCCTCTATGTTGGGAGCTTCAGAGGGAGAATCTTACTTAATCCTCTGCTCAAAGCCAGGCGATTCTCTTCTCTTGTATAGATAAGGTCCCTCAGGGTCAGGCGGCACACTCCTTCCTGGATTCAAATCCGTCTTGAGAAACCAAAGCTGGTACCATCGTGCTGGCCTCCCTCCTCTGTACAGAAAAGAATGAACTGTGTGTGGGCAGCCCTCAAGAGTGTGTGTGTGTGTGTGTGTGTGTGTGCGCGCGTGTGTGTGAATGTGTGTGTGAATGTGTGTGTGTGTGCGTGTGTGTGAATGGTGGTATGTGTGTGTGCTGTGTGAGACTGGGGGGAGTTCTTCTGAAGCCAGGAAACTATCTCTACCAGAATGGAAGGTGAGGGTGGTAGAGAAGGAAGGAGTGCCAGCCTGGAGCCCATTACTGTGAAAGATTATTTGTAGGCTTTGTTGGATTAAAAAAGAAAGAAAGAAATGTCGGTTACCAAGATGGCACAGAGAGTAAAGGAGTTTGCCGCTAAGCCAAACGATCAGATCAGGGTTTGATTCCAGAGTCTACGTGGTGGAAGGAGAGAGGTGATGGTCACAGCCTGTGATCTGACCTCCACATTCAAGGTGGCATATGTGAACCCCACTCCCACACATATGTAAGTAAATAAATGTTTTTTAAAAAGAATGTTTTAACAATCCAGTTATCTTTTTAAAGAACTCTTATGTTGAAGAAGAGGCTCAGCTAGGGACCTAATCAGGTTCCAGGTCACACAGTGACTTAGGGACAGAGCCCTCGTGATAAAGGCTCCTGCGAGTCCCTGAGGGGAGTAAAAGCCCAGATAGCACGTTGCATTGCTGAGAACCAGGCATCTGCAGCAGAGGATGCCTGGGGGTGGGGAGGCTGGCAGAGGAGCTGGGAGTTAGGGACCCGGAGATGGCTGGCTCCTGCTGAGTGAAGTAGAGTTCTGAGATTCTGAGACGGATAGGGAGTGGATATAGAGCTGGGGACGGCAGAAGCTGAGCCCCCTCCTTCCCCCCCACACACACACCCTCTGGCGGCGCTAGCCGTGATTGATGAAGACAGCCGGCAGCTGGAGCTTGGAAGTGCAGAAGGCCTCTGGAGGCTTCGGAGGGGAGGGCGGGTGAGGAGAGGCTATGAATATTTCAGAGACTGAGGCCAAGGCTGAAGGAAAAGAGGAGGGAGGGGAGGTACAAGGAGAGGGGGTGCGCTCGGGGATTTGGAAAGGCAGATGTCAGCAATGGGGGAGGGCTCTTTGAAAGAATAGGAAAGAGAGGGCAGTGGGGACACCAGGATAAGAAGACAAGCTAACAAGCCACTGGGAGAAGACTTGGAGAGGGGTAAGGAGGAGCTTAATAAACGAGATGGACCTAATTGTTTTACTGTTGTTTGAGGCAGACTCTCATGTAACCCAGCTGGCCTCGAACTCCCTAAGTATCAAAGGATGGCCTTGAACTCCTGAGGTGTGCCCTACCACACCTAGCTTAGGTCTGCAGATGGGCTAGGTGGGCCCTTTGCCAACTCTGCATTCCCCTTGTGTGTGTGTGGTGTGTGTGTGTGTGTGTGTGTGTGTGTGTGTGTGTTACTGGAATGGAACCCAGGGTCTCCCTATAGGCGGGTGCTATACATCTGAGCTTGGGACCCCAAGCCCTTCCCTGGGTAATTCTACGCAAGTGCTCTACCTCGAAGCTGCACCCCAAACTTTTATTCATTCATTCATTTATTCATCCATCCTTCCATCTATTCATTCTTATTTAGGTGGATCAGGCAGGCCTTGAACTTGAAAACCTCCTGCCTCCGCATTCCTAGTAGTTAATGTAACAAGCCTGCTCTACCTGGCTTGGCATTTCTTTTTTTTGCAAACCACTGCCCCGGGGTTTGGGTTACTCAGATCTTCATCAGACCCTCCAGGGCTGGGGACGGCAAACCCCCTGGTCTACAAGCACAGCCCCCTCTCCCCAGCCACAAATAACCCAAAGGGCGTCAGGCCACTCAGAGGCGGATGGGCAGCGTCTCTGTCTCTCCTTAGCGTGGCAGAGACCCCGCGACGAATGGAGGGCTTGGAGCCGGGCCTGGAGTACCCACCCTTCGATGAGGACGACGGCCCAGTGGATTGCGACTGCCCGGTCGCCTGCTACCGCGGGCACCGGGGGTACAGGTGAGCGGCCGCCGCGGCGGAGGGGAGGGCAATACGGGGCCGCCTCCCTCACCTCCCGCTGCCGCCCCTTCTCGCTCAGGACCAAGCACTGGTCCAGCAGCTCCGCATCGCCCCCTCCCAAGAAGAAGAAGAAAAAGAAAGGCAGTCATCGGAGGAGCCGGTGAGAGTGGCGCATGGCCCTAGGGTGCGGTGGGAGGGCCTTGGGGTCCCGTCTTCGACACACACGGGACAAAGATGCTACACTTGGAAGCTGCAAACTTAAACCTGCTCCTCTCCCTTTCTGGAATTCCTACACTGCAGCTTAACCCCTCCACTTTAGTCCCGCCCATTCCCTAAGCTCCGCCCCACTTTAAGTCCCGCCCCCACTGGGTAGTACATCCTCCCAGGACTCAGGTGTCAAGTGTGTGTGTGTCCCTGGGAAGGGGTCATAACTGGACCGTCAACTGCAACTCCCCCAACTCTATGTCGCCCCCTCATTCTGAGGTACAAGCTAGAGTCACTAGCTGACCGGAAACATCTGTCTGTCCTTTCTCTCTGGCATCCACCCTCAGCAAAAAGAGGAGACTAGAGTCAGAGTGCAGGTCAGTGATGAAGGGGACAGGAACGGAGGGTGGGTGGGTGGGTGGAGGGGCTGGGGGTCCGGGGTGAACGCCTGTGGATAAGAAAGAACCCAAGGTCACCTTCCAGAGACAGAGGGTCTGACACCTCAGGGGTTGGACACTGGACTCTCTGGTGCATTGTTTACATACCAAGCCCAAAGATCCCAGGGCTGGGGACAGCTCAGAGCCAGTGAGTTTGCCTAGTGCAAGGCCCTGAGCTTTAATTTCAGCATTGTAATTAAATGCTGAATGTTTGCCCTTCCCCTCATGATACAGAGCATACTCTTGTGATCCCACCACTCAGGAGGTCAAGGTAGGAAGATCATGAACGCAAGGCTAGCCTGGGCTACACAGCAAGACTTGTCTCCAAAACAAACAAAAATAACTAAGCAAACAACAAAGGTTCTGAGGAGACAGCTCAGGCAGGAGAGTGTGTGCCTTGAAAGCTTAAACATCTGAGTGAGACTCCTAGAATCACACACACACACACCACACCACACACACCAGATACACAGACACACACACAATCACACCACACAACCAATACCAGACCACATCACACACACTACCGACCACAGCACACACAGCACCACATACACACACACACCAGACACACACACACACATACCACAGCACAAACACACACATACATCACACACACACACACATACACACACACAACACACACACACACACAAAGGTTTCTAATCTCAGCATGAGGAGGCAGAGACAGATGGATCCCCAGGGCTCATGGGCCAACTAGTCTATCCTAGCCAAGCCAGCAAGTCCCAGAAGCCAGTGAAAGGCCCTGACTCAGAAAACACAGGTCTGGTGAAAAGGCTCAGCAGTCCTCAGTCCTCGTGACCCCAGTAGAGTCCCCAGGACCTCCATAGTGGCAGAAGAGAACTCTGCAAAGGCTGTTTTATTTTTCTGCGCTCCATGTACACCCCTGCTTTGTGCACACAAACACACACCATACATAAATACATGTGGTGGTGGTGGGGGTACCTCGTACCTCATAAATGATGTCTAAGGCTGCCCTCTGGGCTCTACATGCAGGAATGTATGCATCTGTGCACAACACGAAGGCGAAAGAGGGGACTAAAGAGGCAGGCAGTAGCATCAACTTTAGGGGTCTTGCCAGTCTGATCCATAAAGCTTCAGGTCACTCTCTCCAAGGGGGGCTTCATAACTTGGGGCCCCTTCCCAGCTTCCAGACCTTGAGCCCCATCAGCTACCCCAAGCTCACTGGTGCCCACCCGTTTCCACAGCTGTGGGAGTGCTTCCCCCCTGCGCAAGAAGAAGAAGAGTATGAAGAAACACCGACGAGATAGGTACTTTGCCCTGTCCACCCCACCCCCACCCCGCAGCCTGTCTCATTCCCTGGGCTCGGGACCTGGGCTGGCCATTTCCTGGGCTGGGCTCCTCAGCAGCCATTCCTATGGAGACTCAGGAGGGTTTCTAACCCTACAGGTCTGATTCTGGGTCCCGGAGGAAGAGACGATACAGGTGAGCTATGCTTCCCTGAACGGGCATACAGAGGTTGCCGGTCTCCTTTAGGGACCAAAGCCACAGAAGTGAGAGGGGGGTCCCAGAATCCAGTCTGGCTCCCCCTCCAGGGGCTCTTTCACTGATGCCAATGAGACCAAAAGACAGGAAGGCCCGCCCAAGAACTGCTTTTAGCCTTTCTTTGCCTGCCTCACCTCAGCCCCAAGAAGTTCCAGAAAGAATTGCAGAGGGTGTGTCCAGGGGGTATGTCCAGAGGACTGGGGCTTGCCAGGCCAGAGCATTTCTGTGAACTGGATTGGCTCAGTGGGTAGAAGATGGGATGCCCAGAAGTTTTGGCATATAGGTTGCTGGCTCTCTACCGGCCTGACTGCTGGGCCATGGCGCTGGCTTCAGGGATGACTAGGGGAAAAGGGGGGACACCAGGCATAAGCTAGTAGAAGCTCAGTATCAGGGGTCAAAAGGTATAGGCCAATTGTGCCCTTACTCTGGAAGCCAGACTCCCTCCCTGCAGCCCTGAGCAGGTGTAGAGTCTCCAGGCCCTTCCGTTGGTGGCATTTACAAAAGGCCGTTTGTACCTGGACATAGAAAAACCTATACAGCTCCCCCACCCTACCCTTTTATTTTCCCAATTCCCGCCCCCCAGCACCCCTCCCATTTCTGCCCTCCCCATCCCTCCCAGAATGGATGGGTAGCATGGGCCTCTGCTGCCCCCTAGTGGCCACATGCTGTGTGCAGCCCCTCTGACTAGGACTGGACCTGTAAGTGAGCTAGTACTACTAACATCAGCTTCCAGGTGAAACTGAGGCCCAAAGCAAGTAGATTTCCCCCGTCCAGATCCTTTCCCATCCCTTCCTCTCTTGTGGGAAGTACATTTCTATGTTTGTTATACTTGTTTTGGGATTTGAAAGGATTTGGTGGCATCAGAGAGGGAACAGGAGATGTACAGGAGATCATTAAAACATTAAATGAAAGCAGAATGTGACAGAGGGAGCATGGCTCGGTGGTAGAGCCATGCTTAAGTGTACCCGCCAGCACCACATGCATCCACCCTCTCTTCACGAAGCCTGGCTGTACCCTATGGGGTCAGATGGGCAGAACCCTCTTGGCCAGGGAAGTTCAGGCCTAAGAGAAAGCAAATCCATCTTCCAAGCCTCGTACCTGAGCTCGGCTGGGCTCCAGCGCTCTACACAGTTACTCTCTGGCCTCTGCTCTTCTCAGACTCGGTCTCTGCTCCCTGCAGATCGAGAAGCCTCAAGAGCAAACGGAAAGAAAAAAACAAAGAGAGAAAGAGGTAAACACACCCTCTGCTCCCCCAAACCCCAGAAAAGCTGGCCTTTTAGCACCCCCAAACCAACCTCTTAAACTCACCACGAGTCATACCTCCAAGGGCAACTTGAACTAGAAAGGGTAGCTCTCCAATTGTGCTAGACAGAAAAGTTAAGATTCGCTGAGAAAGCCATGTGAGCAGCAGCTCTTAGGACTGACGGAGCCTAGGTCCCTTGCCACCCGTGCATTCTTTCTGTCCCTTGACCTTTTCAGCCACACCCTTCCATCCAAGACCAGGTGAAAGATGAGATGGTCTTTGGAAATTGGGATTGTCTCCAGGAAAAGTGCTTTTCCTTAACTCTCAGAGATGATTCGGAGACCCTATACCCAGACCCATTCAGGTGATTTATATAAGAGACCCTGCTGGGGGTGGAACTGACCCCACAGTGGCCTTTCTGAGTGACTTACCCAAGTCCCTGCCGTCAGTCCAGGCTACACCACAGCCAAGGCAAATAGCACTTCCGTCAGGCTGACTCCTCTTGCCCACCCCAGGCCTCACACCGAGTCTCCAGGCCGAAGGTCCCACCGCCATAGCAGCGTCAGCTCCCACAGCCCCTCAGTGTCCTCACATACAGCGACTCCGGATCACCCAGCAGGTAGGCTGAACCCTCGGGGTGGGCTCAAAGACGATGCTTCAGGGCAGGCTGGTACAGTGCTTGCTAGGTGTGCACGAAGCTCTGGGTTTGACCCCCCAGAACTGCATAATCTAACTGTGGTATGCATGCCTGTAATCCCAGCACTTCAGAGATGCAGGTAGGAAGATCAGAAGTTCAAGGTCATTCTAGACTAGATGTGGAGTTGAAGGCCCCTAGCCATAGACTACATGAGATATATATATATATATATATGATTGGTGGAGGGGATTGTTGTATCCCTAAGGGTTAGGGTGCGGGGCCAGCGCCCAGAACCAAAGTTCATCAGCCAGAAGCAAGTTGGTGTCCACCTGGAGGAAGGACTTAAATGGGAAGGACTGGCTCGCTTGGGGTGTTCTCGCCGTGAAAGTGCGAGTTGGGAATCAGGTCACTTGCAGAGGGGGCGTCCCACGCCGGCTCCCCCCATCCCTCCGCTCCCCCAGGCTGAGTCCCAAGCATCGAGATGACGGACGGAAGACAGGCAGCCAGCGATCCAGCGGGAGTCGGTCGCCGTCCCCATCGGGCGGCAGCGGATGGGGGTCGCCCCAGCAGAACGGAGGCAACAGGCAGCGAAGCGGAGCGCACGGGGGTCGCCCCGGCTCGGCGCACAGCCCGCCCGATGTACGTACGCTTGGCTTTGCGGAGGGTTCGCCTCGCCGCTTGCGCGGACTGCGCCGTACAGGGTGGGGCAGGGTAGCTGAAGGGACAGGGCCGTGATGGGTCTCCAGGTGACCCGACGTTTGCTCTCCATGTTCCCATCCCTCTGACCTGTGCTCCACAAGGAGTTCGGGTGCCTTGCTCGGTTGGATGTCGGTTGGATGTTGTTCCCACCTGGGCCTGATGGTCCGGTGAGGGATTGGGGGTGCATGGGCACCCGTAGGCCTGGGCTACTTTCATCTTGGCAAAGTCAAGGTCAGAGAACGCCTGACGGTAGAATCCGCTGCTGGGGAATGAACCGAGGTTTCTTGCCTTCAGGGAGCAGGGACTGTAAACACATTAGTCAGGAACTAGAGAGAAGTGACTCAAACTCGCAGGTGTCACATGACATCAAAGCCCGTACCCCTTCACTGAGTCCTTCCCTCCCCGTAGCCCCTTCCATTATCCCTTCCCACTTCTCTCAGGACCCCGCAATGAGCTTCTTTTGTACTTGGCCACCTCGGACGGTGTCTCCAACTTGTCAGCCTCTCTTCCCAGGACCTGTCAGTACTGAGACACTATGACGCACCTACCATTACTACCCCCACCACAGACTGTGCCCGCCCATCCTTGGGAGGGATACAACCACCTCTAGATCTGCAAGCAACTGAGGTGATCGTAGGAGCCCAAAGAAAACACTAGACTTTTTTTTCCAACATGGGCCACACGGGTCTATAGACCCCATCTGTCTATTGATCAGAGCATGAGGCCTCTCAGGGAGAGGGTGCTGCAATGCTGACAGGGCCTCTGGGCGTGCTCAGGAACTTGGGGTAGGATAGCAGGGTCCTTTCCACAGCAACCATGCATTACCCAAGATGCCTCATCCACGTGGAGAGCTGCCCCTCCCCACACTTCAGGTCTCTGCAGCCAACACGAACCTGTACATGTCAGTTTCATTTTGATTTTTTGGTTTCCGTTGTTTTCTTTCCCTCCCTCCCCTTTTCTGAAATTCTCTTCCTCCCGTGGTGTCAGAGAGGAAGGCAAAAGGAAGCAAGCACAAAGCTTTGTCCTCAGGATTTCTAAGGATGAACCCGCCTCAAGGCTGTCCCACCTGGAAAAGTGCCAGGTTCTTGGCCTACTCCTGGGGCTGTGGTTAGGTCACCAATTGTAAAGACAGTGATGTTCCTTGGATCTGTCTTGGGTATGGGAGAGGGAACAAAGGGGTGTCTTAAAGCAGCCCAGCAAGGGCTGGAACTGATGGGCTAACCTGAAAAGTAGTGTGGCCATCCCCAAACTTCCAAAGCCCAAAAGACCTACGAGCACAGTCTCCCATCTGTGGCCTCCTGAGATAGCCCAAAACACAATTTTGTTTTGTTTTTTTTTTTCAAACCAGATCTTATCCTATTTCTGATCTCTTTTGTGGGGTCTTGCAAATCTGAGCAATGTCCACGCCCAGGGCCCCTTGCAAGGGTCCTGTACATGTGTTAACAAAATGGCACAGTAACCAAATGCCTGCCGTGCAGACAAAATAGCAACAGTACCTAGATGGCTTGTGCCAAATGTCTTGAGTCAGCATTTGGTCTAGGCAGTACTTTGTATCTCCTGCCCAAAGCAGAATCTCCTTTTCACAAGGCCACAGGAGTTTTCCAAGAACATTGTTTATTCTTATCACAAGTCATAGCTCAGACTCTTATCCTTCACCCTTGCCTCCTGCACTTCTGAGACCATTCTGGGTCTCCAACCTACATTTGGATCTTCTATTTTCAAAAAAAAAAAAAAAAGACTGGGGGGTGGAGGTGTTAAAGAGACTGGTTCTTCTGTACCCAGAAAGGTGAGATGAAGGGAGGGTGGGGTGTCAATGGTTCCTTCGCTGTTTCAAAAAAATGTTTTAAATATCTTTGGGCATAAATACTGGGTATTAAGATGCTATCTTTAAGAAAAAGAAGAGAAAGAAAGATATGGAAAAAGGAGACGCTCAACATTTTTAACCCCACCTATGTCTTTGTTTGTTTTTTTAGCCTCCCATTTGAAACGTGGTAATACTATAAATTCCATATCTTGTTTAGTTGAGGGTGGGGGAGTTTATATCTTTTTTTTTCCTGTTATTTTTTTTTTTTTTATGGTTTGTATTTACTTTTTCTTTATTTAAAAGAAAACAATTTTGTAATGTTCAGAAATACGAGCTATCTTTCTGGGTTTGTTTTGGGTTTTGTTTTTCCTTTTCTCTCTCTCTCTCCTGTGTTCTAGAACTTTGCTTTTGTGTGTGTTACAGTGGAAGCTTTTCTTCTGATGCAGAGATGGTGTTTGAACTCCAAGTCTACATAGTCATGCCCATGTCTTTATATACTCTCTCTCTCTTGTGATCAGAATTTAAAAGGGAACACAACTCCAAATAAAAAAAATAGCAGCCATACCAATATTACTTGCTAAGAAGGGGCAATTAACCCTCTCGTTAACCCCAGGGAACTGGAATTATCTCATGTTTTACATTAACAATACTAGTGTTTCTGAGTTCACAGAGGACCTTGCAAGAAACTGGGGACCACACAGAGAGAAAGGGACTTCCCTGTGTTATTGACTGGGTACTGTTGGTAGGCAGGGGAAGCCAGTGTCAGGCCTTTAATCCTAGGACTTAGTAGAAGCAATCTAATCTCTGAGTTGAAGCCCAGCCTGGTTTACAGAGAAAGTTCCAGGACAGCCAGGCTATGCAGAGAAACCATGTCTTAGAGGAGAGAGGGAGAGAGAGAAGAGAGAGAGAAGAGAGAGAGAGAGAGAAGAGAGAGAGAGAGAGAGAGAGAGAGGAGCGCGCCTGAAAGGCAGCTGCAAATTTAACTCAGGTAAAGAGGTAAAGTTTATTCCCAGATAAGTACATGGGTGCACCAGACGAACACTCAGACCAGTATCGATTGTCAAAAGTATAACTTGAGTCCAGCAAGGCTGGTAGTGCAATGGAAAAAGAAAGGAATATGAACAGGACTTAGTTGGCAGTTTGCTAGAACAAAAATGCGGATAAGACTGATCCTCAGCAAAGTCTGGCTCAGTGCAAGGAATCCGCAGAAGAGATTAGACAGGAATCAGTGTATTCAAGGACCACAATCGATAGACGGCACCTTGCACATGGGGTTCTGTCTCGAAAAAGGAACGATGAAAGAAGAGAGAGAAAGTAAAAAGAAAGAAAAAAGAGAAAGAAGAAAAAAAAAAAAAAAAAAAAAAAAAACAGATAAATAAATTTTAGGGAAGCCATGGGGCTGATCTGAGAGGCAAGATCCAGCTTCCAAATTGGAGCTTGTGGTTGTTTTTCCTTTTAATATGCGGTCCCCATCCCACCCCTGCATCCTTTCCACTGGCCTCATTTAACCAGCATCCCCCTCTTTGTCTGGCCTTTCCGTTTCCTTTCTCTCTCTATGCCCCATCTCTCTGTTTTCCTTTCCATCTCTCTCCTCAGAGTTGGGTCTCTCCCAAGCTTCCTGCTCCTTCTCTATCCACCCTGTGGTTTTCTGCATTCATTAGCTGCTGCATGCATGCCCTCTGGAGTTTGTAAAGAATTAAGGAAAGCTTGGCTATCAAGTCTGTGGTTAAAGGTTTTAAAAAAGGAAGAAAGGAAGGAGGAGGAAGGAAGGAAGGAAGGAAGGAAGGAAGGAAGAGAGGGCTCTAACAGAGGTGGCTGACAAGTGGTCCTTTCCATTTCTGAAGTGGTATCCAGAAGCCACTGGGCAGGCTGTTTCCCTCTCTGCTGGCTCAGAGCAGGGGCCATTTGGAAGTCATCAGTGTCCTACATTCCCTGTGCAGAGACTATTTTTTTTATGTTTCATCGCCCCTGCCTGAGGAGGTAGTACCCCGCCAGGTGCATCCTGCCTGCCCACTGAGGTAGGTACCCAGCCAGTGTGCATCCCTGCCCCTGCCCACTGAGGAGGTAGGTACCCCAGCCCAGCTGTGCATCCCTGCCCCTGCCCACTGAGGAGGTAGGTACCCCAGCCCAGCTGTGCACTAGCTCTCTGGCTCTCAGCTCAGATAAGTGCAGCCACTCTGCTTAGTTTGAATCTCAGTCGTCTGTCGGTCTGTCTGTCTGTCTCTCTCTCTCTCTCTCTCTCTCTCTGACTCTCTCCTTTCCTCCCTCCACTTTGTTTTAAATTGATTTTTTTTCTCTTTTCTCTCTTTCTTTCTTTAACTAACCTTTTACTTACCCTTTCTCCAAACTGAGCCACCCGAACCGCCCCCGGGCTACGGTTTGGTTCCCTTCACTCTCCATCCCTAACCCTTGATGACTTTGCAGGCTCATCTCTCTCCTTCCCATCTCCCTGTCTCTGCTTCTTCCTCTCCGTGTCTTGATCCTCTCCCCAAGCCCCCCTTTGCTCTCCCTCATTCTCATTGTTGGCTGAATGCACTTCTGTGTGGTCCAACACTCAATCTTCGTGTCTCTTCCTGCACTGTGTGCTTGCAGTGGGGCTGATTTGATTGTTACTGTCCGAGTGGTTGCAGAACCCATAACCTTCATCTTTGCCAGCTTCTAGCTAGAAACTTTGGTCACACAAGCTCCAGTCCTCCAGGGCCCACCTAGACAGTAAGCAGTAGAAGAATGGAGTGTGAGAACCTTGAGGGTCAAGTTCAAAGTTAAGTCCCATTGCACCCTTTGGGGCTGACTATACCAGCCTGAATGAACTCAAGACTTACACCACGTCCTTTTATGGCAGTGGAGCTCGGAGGTACAAGCTTCAGGGTTCTGGGACAACAACAGGCATTACTACCACAGAGAGTCAGAGCTCTGAAACTTAGATGTGGTGATAGAGACACTTCAGAGGGTCTGGAGCGGGCCAGGGGTGGGCACTAGATCCTAAGAACCTCCTTGGCCAAGACTTGGCCAAGGGTGATTTTGGGATGGTATAAAATTTTAGCTTACCTACTCCTAGAACAGGGGCTCCTCCAAGTCCCCAGTGCCCTTTCTTCTGCTGAATTTCTGAATTTGAGAATACAATGGTATCCCTTGTGGCAGAATGATCCAGAAGAGGCAATCGCTAATAGCCAGAGTGACTCGAGGTAGAACAAGCATTATATCACATGACACTTGTGATGGCCACTCCGGTGCTCAACTAGCTGCAAGGAAAATGGCAGTCAGAAGTGGGTCCTTAGGGTGCCACCATCCCCTCCTCCTCCCATCAGCTTCCGGTCCTGCCTGAAGTTTCGGTAGCTATTGTGAGGTTTTGATAACTCTCCATTTTCGGCTTTGGAGAAGGAAGGGTTAACTACTTCTCCTGTGTTTATTCCAGGAAGGGTCAGGCAGACTCATCCCTCAGAACACTCTAGTTATCTTGAATGGTGTTTGCTGGCAGGGAGGTGACAACCTTGTTCTTCACAAGGGGGATAAGGGCTGGGAGTCTGAAAGGGAGAGGAGCCTCAGCCTGAGGAGGACTTAGAAGCTTCGCCCTTCAAGACTTCCTGGATCTCAACCAGGGGAGACAGCGGGGATAGAGGCAAGCAGCAGCAGTCTTGGGGTGCAGAGGGGACATAAAGGCAAATCATTCCAGGTGTTTCCTTGCCTCTGTCCCTGGTCCCCCTTTGCTTCCATTGTCTCCTTTCTCCATCCTTGTTTATTGCGCTTGACCCTCAAATTTTTCTTATACAAGAGGGGAAAAAGAGTCACTAGCAGAGCTGAGAAAATAACTTAGTGTATTAAGTGTCTGCTTAGCAAGACCTGAGTGCAAGTTCAGAACCCACATTAGAAAGCCAAAGATGGTGGCTTATACTTCTAATCCTAGTTCTGGGACGGCAAAGGCAGAAAGATGCCTGGGCCCTGCTGGTCCGCCAGCCTAGCTTAATTGACTAACCCTGGGTCCTCAAAATAGCTCAGTGGGTAAAGGTGCTTGCGGTCAGACCCAGTGTCCTCTTCAATCCTAGAACTCACAAATGCTCTTCAAGTTGTCCTCTACACACACACACACACACACACACACACAAACACACGAATAACTAAATAAAATTGTAATTTAAAATATATAGCTGCTAAAAAAAATACAATTTAAAAAGAATGGCTGGCCCTTGGAGAAAGACACCCAAGATTGATAACTGGCCTCCACATGCATATTTGTATGTAAAACACATACAAACACATCTCTACACACACGGGAACACATACACAAAAGAGAGAGAGGAGAAGGAAGGAAGGAAGGAAGGAAGGAAGGAAGGAAGGAAGGAAGGAGAAGGAATTCCATAAGCCCTGGATTTCAATCAACCCCTAGGAAGGAGGAGACCCAGCCAAGCTGAGGCTGAGGTGCAACCTCTGGCAGGATCATGGTGACTTTTCTTAGCAGCTTCTGGAGGGATGAGTGGCCTGGCCTCCCCCAAGGACTCCCTGACAGCATCGTCTTCCTATCTTCTGCCATCCTGGGCTGCAGGGGATCTTTCCACCCACCCCAGGCCTTCATCCCCTGCTCTGATCCTTTTAACCTGGGGGCCAGCATACAGGACAATCCCTTCGTGGGCCAACCCACCCAAGATTCTGCCCATCCCCACCTTATCCGTGGGGGAGCAGGGCCCACCTAGCATGAGACTTAGCATAAGTTCTCACAGCCAACTTAAATCCCCTCAAGGTGTTCTTCTTGAAGAAGCCTGGGTGAGGTCAGTAGGCTCAAAAGGAATCACAGGAAAGCGATGTGGAGCTGAGACTTCAAGACATAGGTAGGAAGCCACCTATCTTGGCTTGGACCTCAGTGACTGGGGACAGAAGCATCTTAGGGGTATTCAGCATTCAATCCAGATCCTTTCTGTTCCTAATACTCTATCCCACCTCCAAGTCAAGGGAAGTCAGGATGGATCTGTGTGGGACTGGGAGTATTAGCTCAGTCGCCATGTTTGCCTAGCAAGCATGAAACATTGGGTTATTAGCTAAAGACCTCATAAACCAGGCACGATGGTTCATGTCTGTAATCCTGGTGTTCATGGAAGTGGAGACAGGAAGAATAAAAGCCCAATGTCTGGCACGACGTGTTCATCCATACAATGGCGGCATGACTTTTATGGGGGTAAGCAACCACCTTTTTAGTTAAAACAGAAAAAAAAAACAACAACTTAAAGTGTTCAAGGTCAACTTTGGCTATATAGTGAGTCCTCACTGAGCTATGTGGAACCCTGTTCAAAGTGACAGGGAGGGAGCTGGAACTGTGGCTCACTGGTAGGGCAACTTACCTAGCATCCACGAGGCGCTGGGTTCAATCTGTAGTGCTGACAGGGGAGGGTGGGAGGGGCTTCCTGCTTGTTGATGGCAAGGAGCATTATGGGCTTGATTGCCGCCACCCTGTTTCTTGCCTTGAACCAGGTCTCTAGCTCTATTCTGATCTGGTCCCAATCCCAGTGTGCAATCCTTCACCAATGGCCTTGCTGCCTTCCCTGAGCAGGGAAACCTTAAAGGAGGGGACCATGGTGACGCTGGGCTGTGAGTTACCATGCATTTGTTTCTAAGGCTCCCTTACCTGATATCTCTGTTTAGTTGACAAGCTTACTACCCTGGGCATAGGCTACATTTGAAGATCTTAGCGACATCGTCGCTCTCATTTGCCTTCCAGAAGGAAATTCAGTGAGAGAACCCTGGTACAGACCAGGGACTGTAAGATGTTATTTGCCTGTTGGGGTTGGGGAGGAAACTGAGGGTTCCTCTGGAGATGCCTTTTGAGAATGCAAGTATTTTACAACAACCAGCCTCAAGCTGGGCACAGTGAAATCTGGGCACATAAGGCAGATCCGGGAATTTTCTGGAGCTCAAGGTCATCTTTGGTTACATAGAGAATTTGAGGCCAACCTTGGCTACATGAGACCCTGTCTGAATTTTTTAAATGGGGCCAGGGATGTAGTTCAGTCAGTAGAGCTCTTGCCTAGCACGCATGCGTGAAGCCCTGGGTTTGATCCGAAGCACTGCATGAAAACAGCTGTAATCCCAGCACTAGATAGTGGAGGCAGAAGAATCAGAAGTTAAACTAGATCAAGAGTTCTGAGTTTCAGGCCAGCCTCAGCTACAAAATACCTTGTCTAAAATAAAACAACGGTCAGCCTCCAGTTCCCCTAGTGTAAGCTGATCAGGAAGTGAAGGTTGCTTAGTGGGACAGATCATACCACCCTTGTCACCTATGCCTGCCACTGCTGTGGGAGAAAGACCAGCTCTCCTGGGAGAAGTCTTCATGGCTCATTGACTCCCACAGTGTATTCACCAGCTATGGCTAGTGTCCATTGATTCCTTCAGCCAACCACAACCAATCACGAACCAGCTGTACATTCCATCAATGAGGCCTACTTCCTGGCTCTAGCTCTGGAGCCCTGAAGAGAGGTCTGGGCCCCTCATCCCCTCTGCCAGAAATATCCAAAGCCAGGCCAAGGAAATCATGCTTCCTTTTCAATGATAGCAAGATAACCTGAACAAACTTAGCTCAGACCCCCTTCTGGTACCTGAAATTCCCTGATTGGCCCTTAATGAAGCCAATTCTTCCTTCCTCGGCTAATAGCATTAAGGATTTAGTGTCCTGTTTTTTGCTAAAAATTGGGATTATGCCCAACAATGGTGACACAAGCCTGTAATCCCAACATTCAGGAGACTGAGGCAAGAGGATTTCAAGTTCAAGGCTATATAGTAAGACTGTGTCTAAAAACAAAACAGGTTGGGCATGGTGATGTGCTTTTGTAATCTCAGCATTTAAGAGGTGACATCTGTAGACTCCTGAGTCCAAGGTCATCCTGGGCTGCATATTGAATTCTAGACTCCAAGCCAGCCTGTAGTATGGGAGAGCCTGTCAAGTAAAGGAAAAGAGCTGGGTGGCAGTGGCAGCGGTGCCTGCCTTGAGTCTCAACACTCAGGAAGCAGAGGCAGGTGGATCTCTTCAGTTCTAGGCCAGCCTGATCTATGGAGCAAATTCCAGGATAGTCAGAGCTAAAGAGAGAAACCCTGTCTAAAAAAAAAAGAAAAGAAACAAAAAGAGAAAAAGAAAAGAAACAAGAAACAAAGAAAGAATAAAAGAATAGCACTGGCAGGATTGTGCAGGCCTTTAACCCCAGCCTGGGAAGCAGAAGCAAATGGCTCTCAGGCCTAGCCATTGCTACACAGTGAAACTCTGTCTCAAACAAGCAAACCCGAGGTTACAGAGAGCAGGTCAGGCTGGGTAATGATTGTGGAAGTGTCAGGGACAAATCTGTAAACTGAATAGTGGCAAGAATAGTAAGTGGCATCTGCTCTTGCAAGGTTGGGGCCCAAAGTCAGGAGGGTCCCTCTGTGAAGGGAGGGGTAGGGAGGCTGGAGGGTGGGGCAAAACCGGAGAATCCTGAACTATTTACCCTGGAAGACACATTGGGAAGCAAAAGCCAAACCCTCGTGGTGCAGATGGGGAAACTGAGGCCTAGACTGGGGATATTCACTTATCCAGGGCTCCGTGGTGCTGAGGTAGTGGCAGGCTCCATTCCTAGTTCCCAGCCAGGACCTCAGATGGTGTCAGGTTCCCTTTCTGGTCCTAACTCACTCTTGGAAAAGAAGTAAATTAACAGTCCTATTCAGATGTCAGCCCAGGGCACCGGCTGACGCCCAAGGAGCTGGACATTTGCTGGTCCGCTAGAGGTGAACCGGCCTCCTCTCGGGCCTCGGGGGTGGTTGCGTTTTTCTCTCTCTCTCTCTGTCTCTCTTGCATTTTTGTGACTCTAATGATGAACTTATGCTGCCACGCTTTTCCCTTCTCTTACACAACTTACCTACTAAAGGAGGAAGTGCCACTTTATTGGTAAGTGGACGTTAACCAAGAGGGACTTAAAAAAAATCAGAACGTTAAAAATAAAAAAAAAAAAAAGAAAAGAAAGAAAAGAAATGAAAGAAAACAGAAAAAGAAAAGAGAGAAACAGAAAGACAGTCGGTCAGCTACTGAACATCCCTGAGCTCTCGGCAGGGTCGCCAAAACAAAGCCAAATATTAACAGAAAGAAAATAATAATAATAATAATAAAGTCAGGTTCCCCAGCAGATCATTTTGATTTGGGTATATAATGATATTTGTGGTATTTTTGTTTCCGTTATTATTATTATTTTTATTTTGGTTTTCTTTTTTATTTCTGTTTTTGACTCCTTTTCTTCGGTTGAATTTTGAGTTCAGTTATCTTGCCCCCCTCCCCCATCTGTGTGCCGTGTGACAACCCCCACCCCATGCCCTTTACCCTGGTGGGGGGAGCCTGGCCCTGGCGGGCTGGCCCTGGCTTGACCTACCAGTGTGGTACCTCTTCTTCTCTCTACTGGGGGGAAATCGTCTGCCCCCCATGCGGGGACAATGCCAATCCCTCTGGTGCCCCATCCTGGAGCTCCCCCTCCCCCGCAGCCTCCATCCCCACCGCTCCGTCCCTCTTGTGTTGTGCATGCCGACAACCTTGCATGGTCTGCTATGTTAAGGCCAGAAGGTGAACACTCAGGAGAGGTAGAGGCAGGGCAGGCGCGGGAACCGTGTGTGCGATGCTCCGGGGCTGCAGCCCGCGGCCTAGGCCCGGTGAAAGCCCTCTCTCCTTTTCTCCCCCCACCCCACTGCCCTCTCACGTCCCACCCCCGCCCCACTCGGTCCCTCTCTTTTTCTCTCCAACCTCTCCATCCCGCTTGCACCCTCCCCGCCCCTCTTCTGCTTCTTCCCCGCCTCTGGCGTCCATCCGATGCATCCGCAACTCTCTCTGCTCGGTCCTCTCTGCATCCCTCCCGGCCTCTCTCGCCCCCTCTCCGCCCCTCCGTGCCCTTCTCTGCCTCTCTCCCCGTCAGAAGCCCAGCTCGCCCCGGGCCTGCGACAAGGCGGCCGCCGCGCCCACGCCGCCGGCTCGTGGGAAGGACAGCCAGAGCCCCCGCTCCGCGCCGTCGTCGCAGGGCCGCGGGGGCCGCCCGGCGGGAGGGACAGCCAGGCGCCGGCGCCGGCGGCGGAGGAGGAGGCGATCGCGGTCCTCGGCCAACGCGCCCCGCCGCAGGGGGCGCCGGCGTGCAAAGCCCGCGCCACCTCGGGGCTCGTCGCGCTCGCTCAGTGGGGCACACTCCAGCAGCGACTCCGGCGGCGGCGCCCCCGGCCCCGGGCCCGAGCCGGGCTCCGAGCGAGGCCACGGCGGACACGGGAAACGGTGAGCCGACCTCCTGCCTACACTGCACAGGAGCTCTCCTTCACTGGTCACCCCCAAACTGTGACCTCGTTGGTCACCCCACATACGGCCCCTCGCTGATCACTCCAACTGGGGTTCCCCCGTCAACATTCCATGGGCAGCCCGTCACTCCATCACTTCGATGGAGAGTCCCCCTCCCTTGCTAATAATCCCACATAGAATCCTCAATTTGTCCTTTGACTCCCCGTTTCCTCTGGGGTGGGCTCATGGGTCTCTACTGCGTCCCACGCAACCTATGTCTCTCATGGCCCGCAGTCCACTCCACCGAACCCTGCCCCGCACTCCCTCCTCTAGGGCAAAGGAGCGACCCCCGCGCGCACGGCCCGCAAGCACCTCGCCATCCCCAGGCGCGCACGGCCGACGGGGCGGCCCTGAAGGGAACAGCTCATCGCGCAGCCCGGGCCCCATCCGGGGTCCTGGAGCTCCAGCCGCTCGCCCTCCAAATCCCGCTCGCGCTCCCCAGACAAAAGGACCCGCAGCCCCAGCCTCTCACCATCGCCCAAGAAACCTCTTGGCCGGTAAGTGTCCCAACGGGAGTAGTGTCGGTGGGAGGGGGCGGATGGCAAAAACCCGGACTGAGGGCCCAGATGGCGGGAATCCCTCACCATGATCGGTCCCACAGGGACAAGGACAGCGAAGGCCGTGCGAGGCACGCCGAGGCTGAGGCTGCCCGCACCCGGCGTCGCTCCCGCAGCTACTCGCCGATCCGAAAGCGGCGCCGGGACTCGCCCAGTTTCATGGAGCCGAGACGCATCACCAGGTACAAAGGGGCGAGAAGAGACTAGGGCTACCGACTCTAATTGGTAGCCAGGGATGTCAGGGAGTCAAGGTTCACAGGTCTGTGGGCCTTCTAGAATGATCTGATCCTGATACTGAGGAAAGAGGAGGGTTTTATCAAGGGAGGAGGGAGGAAGAACTAAAGGCGAAGAGAAACTAGTGGACCCAGGGGTCATCGAAGAGTTGGGGAGAGACGAGGGTGCCAGAGCATCAGAGGCAGAAGTGACAACCTTGGGAGGGAAGAGGCACCATGATCGGAGATGGTCTGTACATGGGTCGGCATGGCCAGCGACTGGTATGGAGTTCAGCTCTGGAAGATTCCATTCATCCATCTGGAGCCGCTCCTTCCCTCCCCGTGTCTATCACACCCTCAATGATACGAACTTTTCTCCTTCATCTTAAGGATCCTCCTGCTGCGTGGCCTGTGGCCAGCCTGGGGGCCGTGTGGACCGGGCTCCACAGGCAGCCCGAGTGATATTCATGTGAGCTAGTCTGGTGGTGGTCCGCTCTCCATCTGCGTTCCTTTTCTCACTAACCTCCCAACACCCTGGGAAATTGGCGGAGGAGGCAGAGAATACTAGTATCTGGGGCAGCTGTGTCAGGAACCCTCCCCCATGCAGAATGAGGCGTGTGGCTGAGGTGACGGAGGACTGGGTCTGGGTCTGCAGATGAAATCACCCAAAAGCTGGGACTGGTGGCTCAGGCCTCTCATCCCATCTACTTAGGGAGAATGGAGGTGGGGGGATTCAAGGCGAGCCTGAGAAACCATGCAAGACCTTGGCTCAAAATTAAAAAAAAAAAAAATGGTAAAATGTTTGCCTAGAATCCCCAGTGAGGGGCTGGGGGCGTGGCTCAGTGGTAGAGCCCTGCCTAGAATGTGAGGCTCTGGATGTCAATCCCTAACATGGGCCAAGAAATCGAAAGCGTTATCCCTGAAGCCATGGATTACCCCAGTATGACTAGACTGCCATACTGGGTTCTGACCCAACTTTGCCCTGCCTTCCTGAGGCACGGGAGACTGAATGTACCTTTCTGGCCCTCAGTGGCCAGATGCGTCTAATTAGCTGAAATCTGTAAGAATCTTTTTAACTCCAAGACACTTTTCTCAAATTAAGTCTCCTTGGTCCAGTGGTTCTCAACCATCCTGATGCTACATCCCTCCCCACCATAAAAATTATTTTTCATTGCCGTTTCATAACTATTTTGCTACATTATGAATCAATGTAAATATCTGATATGAGGTCCCAAAGGGGCCGCGCCCCACATTGGTCAAGAACCATCCTATTAGTCCTCGAGTTGAGTCTCCAAGAAAGCAATATGGCTGCCTCCTTTACTCAGAGCTAAAGGCCAGATCACCATGCTAGAGATAGCATCTCAGATACACTCAGTTCTACACCGAGGGTCCTAAGATGGCCAGAATTTCACATCTCCCAGCTGGGCACCCAGCTCCGCCCCTCTGTCCCAGGCTGCCTCCTCCTCCTACTAATGCACAGCCGGTTTTCTTCCTCACAATTAACCCTTGTGGCGGGGCATTAGAGCCCCCTTAACCACTTTCTTTTCTTTTCTCTGGATCGTAGCCTCCTGCCTTCAAACTAACTCCGGGCCAGTGGGAGGTAGCTGAGTGAAGGGTCGGGATGGAGGTGGGAGGTGGGGACAAGCTGGAACAGAGACAGCAGTGGCCGGGGATCTCCTCCTTGTTCCCTTTGAGTGACAGTAAAAGTCTAAATCTTCTCAGCCTGGTCTGCTGAGTTCCAAGACAGCCAGGGCTACACAGAGAAACCTTGTCTGGAAAAAAAAAAAAAAAAAAAAAAAAAAATTATATATATATATATATATATATATATATATATATATATATATATCCAGGCACTAGTGGCACAGGCCTTTAATCCCAGCACTTGGGAGGCAGAGGCAGGTAGATCTCCAAAGTTCAAAGCTAGCCTGGTCTACAAAGTGAGTTCCAGGACAGCCAAGGCTACACAGAGAAACGCTGTCTTGAAAAAAACACAAAAAACAAAGCAAAAAAAAAAAAAAATACTATTCTGTTCAGAGAAGGGATGGGGGAGGCAAGAAACAGGACTTGGCCATATTCACTAATACCTGCAAGCAAAGAAGCCGTCATTGAGCTTATCTCTGAGTTGTCCCTATTCATTCAAAGGTCTATGAATGAGCCTCAGTTAAGAGAACACTTGTAGAACATGCATAGAACCCAGTGTGCCACACACCTGCTGTCCCAGAGTCCTCATGCACAGACTGGTGACCAAAGCCTGCAGTCCCAGCACTCAGGAAGTTAAAGGCAGAAGGATCAGAAGTTCAAGGACATCCTCCGCTACACAGTAGGCTCCAGGCTAGTCTGGGATACATGAAACTGTCTCAATAAAGAAATTATTTCACTGATGCTGGGCATAATGGCCGGCTCTGTGACCCAAGAACTCAGACGCTGAGGCAACTGAACAGTACAGGCTAGTCTGAGCTTCATAGTGACGCTGTCTAAAATAAAGCAGAAAGGAAGGAAAGAAGAAAAGAGGAGGGAAAAAAAGTCTGGTAGCGCATGCCTGTGATTATAGCAATCAGGAGGTAAGAATCGGGAGTTCAGGACCAGCCTTGACTACACAGTGAGTCTGAAGCAAGCATGAGGTATAGCAAACCCTTCTTTAGAAAATTAAAATAAGCCGGGCAATGGTGGTGCAGGCCTTTAATCCCAGCACTTGGGAGGCAGAGGCAGGTGGATTTCTGAGTTCGAGGCCAGCCTGGTCTACAGAGTGAGTTCCAGGACAGCCACAGAGAAACCCTGTCTCGAAAAACCAAAAAAAAAAAAAAAGAAAAAAGAAAAAAAAAAAAGAAGTTTTGAGTTAGAGAGATGACTCCAAGGTTAAGAGCATTTATTGCCCTTCCAGAGGACCCGAGTTCGAGTCCCAGGACACACACACACACACGGAAGTTCCACGCTGATCAGCTCCAGGGCACCCAACAACCTCCAGCCTCCATGGCCCCTGCACATGCGCACATACCCCCCCCCCCAGAGAGACCCAGAAACTTTCATTCATCAAGTTCAGTCTGTACCTCAGCTGGACTAGAACACCCTCGTATTTGTGAGACATTTTCCTCTCTCCCCAGCATAACAAACGGGAGAAACGGAAACACACATACCCAATAAACTTCATTTATTCAGAAAACATTTCTTAACACACACTCGGATCAATAAAGAATTTGGGCTTTTTGCCTTGCAGGCAGACAAGGAAAAGCAAAACAATCAATATGAATTTGGCAAAGGACACAGACGTTTGGAATTGGGGTTGTCCCCTGAGGCCAAGACTCAGGGGAAACTTAGGCAGGAAGCCCTGGCCACTGCTGGGTGGGGACTGAGGTCCGAGTGAGGGCCACGGCTGGGCCGGCCGAGCTTGGGGCTCTGGGTGGGCTAGGATCCATTTCTCTCTCTTACAGTGCCCGAAAGCGTCCCATCCCTTACTACCGGCCCAGCCCCTCCTCTTCCTCCAGCTGCTTGAGCACCGACTACTCAAGCCGGAGCCACAGCAGGAGCCCAAGCCCTGGCCACAGCCACGGAAGCTACAGCAGCCGCAGTCACGGGACTCGCAGCCGCTCCTGCAGCGCCTCCAGGAGCCGCAGTCCCAGCTACCACAGCCGGAGCAGCTCAGAGAGTGGGGGCTTCTAAGCCCAGACGGACCCATCTAGGGTTGGAAGGCCCTGGAACAAGGAGAGGCTGGGGCCCTGAGACCTGGGAAAGAGGGGGTCTGTATCCCCATACTGCTACAGAGCTCCCGGGGTGGGGGTGGGGCAGCACGCGGGCAAGTGGGACTAGAGAAGAGCTTCCTCTAGGGCGAGCGACCCACCCACGAGGAGGAATCGAATTGTCCTCCCCCGGAAGTGTGCCCATCCCCACGCCCTGCCCACCCGCCATGCCCAGGGAACAAAGAGCCTTCGCGAACACAGGGATCAGATCACCATGCCCCCTCTTCTGCTTGAGGCCAGCTTACCAGCCTGGGGCCCATCGCCTGTGTATGGCACAAGCGTCCACCGTTGGCTGTCACCTCACCTGAGCTCAGCGGACCCCTGCACAGCTTGGAAGGTGCCAAGCCTGGGACCTTCCCCTCCTCTTTCTCTATCTCCCACGGGGTGGATCTGAAAATGGCAAAGCGAGCCAAATCTAAGGGAGAGGGAAGGCCCACCTAACTCTTGGTGTCTTGCCAGGCAGAATGAGAAGTTCACACTTGGCCCCATCTCTCTCCCTTGCCCTCACATCAAGGCCACACCCTCCAGGCCTTCATCAGCACAAGAGGTGGCATATACCACATCTGTATCTAACCCTGAAGTCAAAGGTAGGAAGTTCAGGGGCTGAGGACGTAGCTCAGTTGGTAGAGTGCTTGGCTAGCATGCATGAAGTCCTGGGTTCCATCCCAAACAAAGCATAAAACCGAGCATGCTAGTGCATGCCTGTAATCCCAGCACTCTGGAGGTAGAGGCAGGAGGACCAGTAGTTCAAGGTCATCTTAGGCTACATAGTGAGTTCGAATCCAACCTGGGGTACAGGAGAACCTGTCTTAAAAGTGCGAGACTGGGAATTCAGGTCAGAAGATAAGAAAGGACACGGGTAGAAAGCAGTGGCATTTTTTTGTTAACTTGGGCCCAAACAATGCAGTCAGATGACCAAACAGGTCAAGGGCTACAGGGAGACAGGTAGGGGCTGCCGTCTAGGTCGTGGGCCAAATGATAGCTCACTATCACAAGCTAACTAACACGCGGTGCACTTCGGAGCCTGCCGAAGGGAGGCCCCCTTACCAGGCTTTGATGGGGCAGGTTTGGTCAAGGCTTTCAGAACTGGGGTGGTAGGTTCCGGCCACAGCCCTCTCAGGCTGGAACAGGATGGGCAAGAGGTGGTCCCCCCTCCAGCCCTCTTCTGCGGCACCCAGCCCCGCCCACCCCCTGCTGGGGCCCTCAGGGATCTCGAAGTCTTCCTTGGCCCAACAGGGCAGATGCCCTGGGCTCTGGTGGGGGGAGGAGTCTGGGGTCTGATCCGGGTTCCCACCTTCTCTGTTTCCCCTTCCCTCTTTCTCCGCAGTGCGGGAAAACATTCGGACTGTAATAAATACACTAGGTGCCCGGGTGACAGGCTGTGACTGGGTCTCTGTGCCGGCGACCAGCAGGGAGTAGGGAGGACCAGGATCTCTCCCTATAAGGACTGAGTAGGACTCTCATTCTTCCTGAGGGGCCCAGTAAGGAGAGGTGGGTGGCATCAAGGAACCAGGTCCCATCATGTCCGGCCACCTACCTTCTGAAGTTCAAGTGGGAAGAAAAATGGAGTCAAGAAAATGTCATTCCAGCCTGGAGGGTTTGTGCGCTGTTTGTTAAAATTAATTGTGTGTGATGCTGGGTGGTGGTAACACACGCCTTTAACCTCGGCTCTCCGGCTGCAGAAGCAGGCAGATCTCTGTGAGTTCAAACCCAGCCTGGTCTTCCGAGCAAATTCCAGAACAGCCAAGGCAACAGAGAGGAACCCTACCCCCGCCTCTCTCTCACACGCACACACACTAATTATTGTATGTACCTGTGCAAGATGTGTGGGGATGCATGTGCCACCGAATGTGTGTGGAGGTCAGAGGTCAACTGTGTGGAGTCAGCCCTCTCCTTCCACATTTATGTGAGATCCAATTCTGACCACCAGGCTTGTGAGGTAAGTACCTTTACCAGCTGTGTCATCTTGTGCTATGCAATGTGTGTGTGTGTGTGTGTGTGTGTGTGTGTGTGTGTGTGTACAGTGTATGGCCATGTTTGTTTGTTTGAGACAGGGTCTCACTATGTAACCCTGACTAGCCTGGTAAACCAGGCTAGATTAGAACTCTCTGTAATAATCCTCCTGCCTCAGTCTCCTGATTACTGGGATTTCAGTTACCGGTCACCGTGTCCTAGCTGAGCTGTGTCCTCCTGTTCCTCTTCCTCCTGTCCACTCTCCTTTTTGTCCCAAAGTGATGGGTTTTAACCTGTGTGTATGTGTGGTGTAGTGTGGAGCATGTACTGTGAGTGTGTGGTGTGTAGTGTAGTGTCTGGTGTATAGTATGTGTGTGGGTGGGCGGGCAGTATGTATGGTGTACAGTATGAGGGGGTAGCATGTGTGTGTGTGTTTGTGTGTGTGTGTGTGTGTGTAGGACAAAGACCAGCATTAAATGTCTTTCCTCTATTTAAGCTTTTCCACCCTAATCTGAATCAGAGTCTCTCACCAATTGGCTAGACTAACTGACCGTGGAGTTCCTAGGCTCCTCCTGTCTCTGCTTCACACACACTCCTAACCCCAGCACTCCGGTTATGTCTGCCACCATACGTGGCTTTAACGTGGGTGCTGGAGATTCGAACTCAGGTCCTCATGCTTGCTCGGCAGGCGCTTAACAGAGCCAGCTCTCCCAGACTATAACCTGGTGTCAAGCATTTCCTGGAACTGTGGTGGAAGTAAAAAGCTGGCCTCTCAGCAGGGCAGGCCCCGTGCAAACTCTCTGAAGGGATGCAAGGCCCTCTCATCATGAGCCCTGGTCCAGATGGGCATGGTGCTGCAGACCTCTAATACAGACCTCTAATGCAAGCTCTCTGAAGGCAGAGACAGGAGGTGTTGGAGGCCAGTTTGGGGTTTACACAGCAAGGCTATCTTTTAACATGAGTTACAGCTGGGTGATGGTGGCATGTACCTTTAATCCCAGCACTTAAGTAGAAGAAGCAAGCAGATCTCTGTGAGTTCAAGGCCAACCCGGTCTATATAGGGAGTTCCCAGACAGCCAGGGCTATACAGAGAGGCTCTGTCTCAAATAAAAATCTCTCTCTCTCTCTCTCTCTCTCTCTCTCTCTCTCTCTCTCTCACACACACACACACACAGAGCACTTCTCTCTTACTATTTTCCTTTTCTCTTATTCATTCATTTTTTTTAATTGAATGGGGAATGTTTAGGCTGCATGTATCATACATACATACATACATACATACATACATACATGCCTTGTGCCCATGGAGGTCAGATCCCCTGAAACTGGAGTTATGGTGATTGTGAGCCAACATATGGGTGCTGGGAACTAAACCTCGGTCCTCTGTAAAAGCTAACCACTGAGCCATCTCTCCAACTCCTACTTTCTGTTTTTAAATTTCACTTGCATGTGGCTGGTGTGGGACTCGCTACAATGGACATGTGGAGACCAGAGGGGGAACTCTGTGGAGTTAATTCTCTCCTCCCTCTCCTACATGGGTTCCCAGCATCAAACTTGGTTACCAAGCTCATTTTGCCAAGTGCCTTTACCTACTGAGGCATCTCAGCCTACTTTTTGTGTTTTTTTTTTTTTTTTGAAAGCACAGAGACCTTTATCCTGTCTGATTCCCTGGCCAAACAGCCACAGGGAAAAGGAAATGCCTCCCCAAGACTGTACACTGTTATTTCCGAAATGCACCCTCGGCTATTCATTCGTTTGTTGATTCCCTAAATTCCCCATCTCACCCCCATAGGGTTTCTTTGTGTAGCCCTGGCTATCCTGGAACTCTATAGACTAGGCTGGCCTCGAACTCACAGAGATCTGTCTACCGCTACCTCCGGAGTGCTGGGGTTAAAGGCCAACGCCATCCCCTCCATAGTTACCTTTGAAGTGTTTATTGAATGCGTAAACGAAAGGCAAAAACAAAACAAACAAAAACAAAATAAACAATCCCCTCCCCGCCCCCAGCAATTCCAGAAACCCAGAATCAATGATAAGGTTGTTGGCAGCGAGCAGACACTAGAGGGAGACAGAGAGTGGTGGAAAGATGGTTTAAGGGATACCTCCCCGCGGGTGGCTCCCAGCTCTCTGAGCCTCCTTGGTTATTTGCAAGATTAAAAAAAAGAAAACCTCGCGCCCAGTGCCTCGGGGACTCAGGCTCAGTCTGTCCTCTGCTCTATTCCTTGCGAGACCAAGAAAACACGACCGGGATCACTGCTCGAAAACAGGAAATATGGATCGCTGCCCTGTTGCCTGGAGAGTGGGCGGGGCCGTCCTTCCCCTAGGATGTCCGGCACTTGGGACTCCAGGCTCTGGACCTAGCTCTTCCGGGATTGGGGATGTAGCTACTCACTCCTATATTGGTCAACCTTTATCAGATGGGATTCACATGGAGTGCCCCCATGGTTTCTATCCCAACACAACAACAGCAAGAGACCACAACACCCCTCGCCCATCTTCGTCTCCCCCCCCACCGCCCCGTGTGTGTGTGTGTGTGTGTGTGTGTGTGTGTGTGTGTGTGTGTGTGTGTGTGTTTGTAAATTATGCGTATGTGGAAGTGCACATCTGTGTGCCTAGAGGACAGTCCTGGGTGTTGTTCCTCAGGTGACATCCTTTTTGTTTTTTGAGAGACAGTCTCTCATTGGCCCAGAGGAATTATTCTGTTTCCATCTTCTTTTTTTTTTTTTTTTTTTTTTTTTTTTGGTTTTTCGAGACAGGGTTTCTCTGTGTAGCCCTAGCTGTCCTGGAAAACTCACTATGTAGACCAGGCTGACCTCGAACTCAAGAAATCTGCCTGCCTCTGCCTCCCAAGTGCTGGGATTAAAGGTGTGCGCCACCACCGCCCGGCCTGTTTCCATCTTCTTATAGCTGGAATTATAACCATACATCTTTGTACCTGGCTTCTTTTTGAATGGGTACTAGGAATCGAACTCAGGTCTTCATATTTGCAAGAATGGCATTTTACCAACAAAGCTTTCTCCCAGGTCCCTGTCTTTAATCGATTCTCTATAATGAAAGCCCCCAGGCCCATGTAACACATAAGTCAGGTCGAGTCACCTGCTATCCCTCATTCTTGCCTCTCTGAGATACTTCCAGACATGGACCTCACCCCTCCCAAGCCTGCATCTGTCATCAAAAAGTCAGCTGGGCGGTTGTGACTTTAGTCCCAGCACTCAGGAAGTAGAGGCAGGTGGATCTCTGAGTTCCAGGCCAGCCTAGTGTACAGAGCACGTTTCCAGACAGCCAGTGGAACACAGAGAGACCCTGTCTGAAAACAAAAAACAAAAGTGTATTTATTTAACAAACTTGGCTCTAGTCACCATATACCTATACCCAGCAAGCCCCCATAATGAGATGCCCGAGATTCGAGGCCCCCACTTCCACCTGGCTACTTTTTAGGGCTGTCTTGGGGGATACCCAAGTGCATCTCAAGACTGGACTGCTGGTCTCATGGGCTTGGGGAGCTCCTACCATACTCTTGATCTTACAGTCATTAATATTGTTTTGTTTTTTAAACAGTGTCTCACTTAGGTAGCCGTGGCTGGCCTGGAACTGGTAATGTAGACCAGGCTAGCCTAGAACTCACAGAGTTTTACCTCTGCCTCCCGAGTGCTGAGATTTAAAGGCTTGTACCACGAACAACAACAACAATAATTACCAGGCTAGATTTTTTTTTTTAGTTAATTTATCTTTATTTCATGTGTTTTGCCTGCATGTATGTCTGTGTGAATGTGAAATCTTGGAGTTACAGACAGGTGTGAGCTCCCATGGGGGTACTGGGATTTGAAACCCTCACCCCTGTCCTCTAGAAGAGCAGTCAGTGCCTTAATCGCTGAGCCATCTCTCCAGCCCCCTTGGGTTTTTTGGGTTTTTTTTTTGTTTGTTTTGTTTTGTTTTTGGTTTTTGGTTTTTGTTTTGTTGTTGTTGTTGTTTTGTTTTATTTTTATTTATTTATTTTTTTTTTTTTTTGAGACAGGGTTTCTCTGTGTAGTCCTGGCTGTTCTGGAACTCACTCTATAGACCAGGTTGTCCTTGAACTCAGAAATCCACCTGCCTCTGCCTCCCAAGAGCTGGGATTAAAGGCATGTGCTACCACTACCCAGCTGTGGTTCCAATTTTTAAGGTGCCAATATGCTCTTCTGGCATAAAACAAACACAGTACACTTACATATGCCCAGGCAAAACACTCATACACATAAAATACAATATTAAAAAAGGAAGTATACCAGGTGTGGTGGCCTACAGAGCAAGTTCCAGGACAGCCAGAGCTATATAGAGAAACTCCATCTTGAAAAAACAAAAGAAGCCAGGCAGTGGTGATGCAGGCCTTTAATCCCAGCACTTGGGAGGCAGAGGCAGGTGGATTTTTGAGTTTGAAGCCAGCCTGGTCTACAGAGTGAGTTCCAGGACAGCCAGGGCTACACAGAGAAACCCTGTCTTGAAACCACTCCCCCACCCCAGAAAAAAAAAAAAGAGGAGGAGGTGGTGGAGGAAGAAGAAGAGGAGGAGGAGAGGGACATGATAGGAATGGCCTGTAATCAATCTGGCACTCGGGAGGTAGAGGCAGGAGGTCCAAAACTTCAAGCCCCTCCTTAGCTACACAGGAGGCTCACGGCCAGGCTGGGATGAAGGAGGAGAAACACCAGGATGTTGAGGAGGATTCGCACTAAACCAACCTAGAAGGATTCTAGATTCTCTTTATGACATATATTTGTGTGTACATGTGTGAGTGTGTGGGTATACCACACATACTATGACACATGTAGAAAGTCAGAGGACAACTTGTCTGCTCTCTCCTTTCACTCTGTGAGCCCCCAGGACTCGAACCCAGATCACCAGGCTTAGTGGCAAGTGCCTTTACCTCCTAAGCCATCTTAACAGCTCACACAAAACTCGCTTAGCATGGTTTTGCTAAAACTGAATTTGACAAGGGAGTGTTAAGAAAGGTCTAGGGAATGTTTGGTCAAACACGGCCTGTATACATTCTCCAGCCCTTTAGCCATCACAGAGCAGGGAAGAAGCAGACAGCACAGCGGGAGGGGGAGGCAATAGCAGAGGAGAAACCTGATTCACAGCCCTGGAGACTTCCAGAACATCCAGTCCAACGGTCTCATTGTGCGGATGAAGAAAATGAGTCACATTTACTGGCCTCTGGCCAAGGTCAAAAGCATTCAGGTCCCTAGACTCCCTAGCTAGACAGATTCTCCCTGCTCTACAGCCAAGAACAGTTGGGGATGGAGAATGGTTCCCCAGCCCTGTCACCTGGTCCCTTGTTGGTCCCCCTTCAGTAATGATGGGGGTACGTGATCTTCAGGCCAGCGGGGAAACTGGACTCCCAGAGAGATACACTGAGATGTTCTGGGAGAGACCCCAGCCAGCCCCAAGTCGAGTGTGCTATACCGATGACTGTGCTTATTTCTGGTACCCAGTAAAGCTGGTGACTGGTGCAATCCATCAGCTGCCCGGCTTCTCTGCCTGGCAGCTCCCAGAAGACTCCAGAGTGTTCTCTGAGGCTGAGCCAGAAAGGGCGGGGCTGGCGGGGTTCAGCTGGCAGAGGCCTGTCAAGGGTGTGGCTGGCATGGCCAAAAACTCAGGCACTTTCGCAAAGGGAGGAGGCACTCCTCAGAGCACTGCAGACATTGAGGTTCCAGACAAGAGAAGGGACCTTTCCATGGAGGAAACCCCAGACTCTGCAGACAAAGACAATGAAAGGCGCAGGCCTGTTAGCCACAGAGCTCAGAGTTCGGGGAAATCTCTAGATGATAACATTGCTCCTTTTTCTTTCCTGTCCCCACTCCTACCCCTCCATACATCTCTGGTTAGCCTTGAACTCACTGAAGAGCAGGTTAATGTCAGACTCAGAGAGCTCTGCCTGCCTCTGGCTCTCAGATGCTGGAATTGAAGGTTTGGACCACACTTCCTCTATACCTTCCTCTTTCTCTCTCTTCTACTATCCCTTTCTTCCCTCTGTGTCTCCCATCCTCTTTTTTTTCTTCCAGTGCTGAGAATTGAACCCAGGACTCCATGATAATAGAGAGGCACTCTACCACTGAGCCATACCCCATGACGTCTTTTGACTTTGTTTCTTAATTTTATTTTATGTGTATGGGTTTTTGCCTGTATGCATGTCTGTGTACACGTGCATGTAAATCCAGAAGAGAATTTGAATCTCTTAGAGCTAGAGTCAGTGGCTGGGATTCGAACCCAGGTCCTCTAGAAGAGCAGCAAGTGCAGAGATAACCACTGAGCTGTCTCCTCAGCCCCCTTACCTTGCTCTTTATTTTAGGGATATGATCTCATTCTGTAGCCCAGGCAGACCTTTGACCCATCTGCCTCAGCCTCCAGAGCAGGGAAAACAGCAATCCTGTGCCTCAGGCCCAGCTCACATCTGAGAAACGATGTCCTTTGAAGCTATTCTGATATGTCATAAAACACACACACACACATACAAGCCTCAATGTCCAAAATGAAAGAACACAAACTGGATATGGTGGCACACACTTGGAAGGCTGAGGCAGGAAGACATCACAAGTTCAAAACCAACCTAGTCTACACAGTGAGTTCCAGGTCAATCAGGGCCACATAGTATGAGAGAGACCCTGTCTCAACAAACAAACAAACAAACAAACAGAACAAAATGAAAATAAGAACCTGAAGGCCGCCAAGAGAGATGCAAGCTCACTGGACACACTTCATGGCGTTTAGACCCAGCACAGCTCTGTAGGATAAGCAAATGGGAGCTATTGGCTCTTGCTGCCAAGCCAGATGACCCGAGTTCAATCCCAGGGATGCACAGGATGAGAGGAGAAACTGACTCTGGCAAGTTGTCTCCTGGCAGCCAAACATAGACCATGGCATGTGTACCCCTCACCACAGACACAAATAAATGTACTTAAAAGAATTTTTTAATAGACAGATGAAGTAGCCCTGGTTTTTAGATCGTGAAATGTAGGTTTAAGAGGCTACCAGACCAGCACCAAGTTTCAAGCCCAGCCCTGCCTGTCTGACCCCAAAACCCAGTTTCTCCCCCACCTGCTTCTCATCTCAGTCTTCAGAGAGCTACCGGGCCCCGCCCTGGTGATGGAACAGGTTGGTCATATAGCTAGTCTGCTGAAGATGATCAGGAAGTCAGGCATGATGAATGTATGCTACTCAGCCCAGCGGTGGGGAGGCTGAGGCAGACAGGTTACCATGTTACACACCAGCCTACGCTACACAGTGAAGTCCAGGCTAGCCTGGGCTATGTAAGGAGACACTGATTCAAAAAAGAAAACAGAGGAGTGGGGAGATCATTAGCTGTTAAGAGCACTTGCTGCTCTTCCAAAGGACCCGGGTTCAATTCCCAGTATCCAACACCCTCTGTCACCCAAGGGCACCTGTACATACATGCATGGTGCATATAAACTCACACAGGTGTATAAACACACACATAAATACATTTAATTTTTTTTTAATTAGCTGGAGAGACAGCTCAGTGGTTAAGAGCACTGGCTACTTTTCCAGAGGACCCAGGTTCAATTCCCAGCACCCTCATGACAGCTCAAAACTGTCTATAACTCCAGTTTCAGGGGATCCAATGCCTTCACACAGACATTCAGGAGACAAAACACCAATCCAAATAAAATGAATTTTTTTTAAAAGCCAGATGTATGTTGTACTCTGTATTCCTAGACTCCTACAGCAAAATGGAAAACATAGGCAGACAAAAGGAGTTAAAGGAAGGTGAAACCCGGCCTCAAAATCAAGGTAGAAAAGCCCAGCGTGGGGCACATTCCTTTGATCCCCACACTCAAGGAGGCAGCAGAGGCCAACCAGGCTCTGTGAGTTCAAGTCCCGCCTGTTCTACACAACAAATTCCTGGCCATACATGGCTACATAGGGAGATACTGTCTCCAAAACAAGCAATAAACAAATTCCAACATCTACAACCACACACACACACACACACACACACACACAAAATGTGGATGAAGAGAACCGACTCATGCTCTCCATACCGGGCTGTCATATATAAATTATACATACACCCAACAATAGTTCAAGTTTTGTTTTTGCTTTGGCATTTTTTTGTGTGTGTTTGTGTGTGCCATGGTGCCTGTGTGAAGGTCAGGGGACAACTGGTGGGAACCATTTCTCTCCTGAAAAACAGAAAGCTTGCCTTGGTGTCTCATGCCTGTAATTCCAGCGCGTGAGAAGAGACAGTAGGAAGATTAAGAATCGTCCCTGATATTCTGTATGTGCCAGCCTGGGCTAAATGAGACCCAGTCTGAAAAAAAAAAAAAAAAAAAAAAAAAAAGAGGGTGGTGGGTGGGTTTCAGATTCCCAGTGACCAAGCAGAGTGTCTGGGATGTGAGCCCCACATTACACAACCCCTCTTGGCTATGACATCAATTATAAGAACTTCTCCTTGCCCTGGTTTAAAGCAAGAAGATGAAGGAAGTTTGTGTCTACAAAGAGCTGGCAGCCCCCACCTCCCAAGCGAGGCTGGGCCCAGCAGGGTCACATTTAAAAGCGTCCATGATCATATTTGACAGCACCCGCTAGGGTGGGGCACCTTGGACTCCAGTCTGGGCTAAGGTGGGCAGGCAGGGGCCGGTGAGCATCCTCCCAGACTTCTGACCTCACCACAGATTTATGGAGCTGGGCGTGGGTGGGGCTGGGAACAAAGGCTGGGCTTCCTAAAACACACATCTTGGGGAGATGGGTTAGGCAGGAGTTCCCAGTTACAATGTGACCCAGTAAGGGAAAGAGCAGAGGCCATGAGTCTCTAAGAGACCTCTCTGGTAACTCAAAAGGCTCTTTCTGAAGTGACCCCAGCTGTACCACAAGAGACATATGGGAAACTCAGTTCTCTCTCAAAAGGAAACAGGAGGGCTGGAAGGCACTAGCTATCAAGAATGTGGATCTAAGCCAGGCGGTGGTGGCGCAGGCCTTTAATCCCAGCACTTGGGAGGCAGAGGCAGAAGGATTTCTGAGTTCGAGGCCAGCCTGATCTACAGAGTGAGTTCTAGGACAGCCCGGGCTACACAGAGAAACCCTGTCTCGAAAAACCAAAAAAAAAAAAAAAGAATGTGGATCTATTAAATCCCTAGGTTTCACCAGAGTTGGTTTTCACGGAGAAAACCGACTACCACCAGTTGGTCTCTGACCCCAACAATGCTTGTGGGAGTGCATGTGGCCACAGAACACACACACACTCACTAAAACTAAAAGAACAGAAAAGGAAACTGAACTCAGAGCTGTTGGCACGACCTCTTCATGGGGGCCGAGTGAGAGAGACAGCGAGAGAGCGAGCTCAAGGCCAGTGTATACTGCAGAGAGAATTCAAAGCTAGCCTGAACGATTCAGTGAGACCCCCGTCTCCAAAACTGCAAAGGAAGCTGGTGCGATGACTCAGTGGGAAAAAACCACTTGCTGCAGGGGCTGGAGAGATGGCCGGCGGTTAAGAGCACTGACTGCTCTTGCAGAGGACCAAAGTTTGGTTTCCACCAGCCTAACCATCTGAAACCTAGTTCCAGGGGACCTGGAGCCTTCTTCTGGCCTCCTCAGTACATGGAGCACTTACACGCAGGCAAAACATTCATACACATAAATAAAAATAAGTTAGTCTTTTAAAAAAAAGAGAACATGTTACATTCTATTTCCCAGAACCCATTAAGAAGTGGAAGGAGAGCCAGTTCCACAAAATTATCATCTGTCCTCCACATATGTACCATGATACAAACACGTCCCCCAACCCCGTCACGCACACTCATAAATAATAATAAATTAAATAACTTCTTTTAAAAGTAAAATAACCAGCCGGGCAGTGGTGGCGCACGCCTTTAATCCCAGCACTTGGGAGGCAGAGGCAGGCGGATTTCTGAGTTCGAGGCCAGCCTGATCTACAGAGTGAGTTCTAGGACAGCCCGGGCTACACAGAGAAACCCTGTCTCGAAAAACCAAACCAAAACAAAACAAAAAAAAAGTAAGATAACCAATGATGATATAGCTCAGCAGTATAATGTCGGCCTAGAATCCCCCAGTGAGGGGCTGGGGGCGTGGCTCAGTGGTAGAGCCCCTGCCTAGAATCCCCAGTGAGGGGCTGGGGGCGTAGCCCATTTCCCAGTCCTGAGAAACACAGGCAGCAGGGTTGCTACAACTTTGAAAGCAGCCTGGTTTTTCAGGTCCACCCCCTGAGGGATAAGGATGACTGAACCCTACTGATGGCTGAACCAAGGTGGATAACAAATAACCAATAATTAACTATGACTCACCAGGCCCTGGGCTACATCTTCACTTAGATGATGTCACTGACTCTCATGCCTGCCCGATGACATCAGCATATTAGCACCCTCGTATCCCGTATCCCCGTCTTGCAGTGGGAGAGAGTAAAGAACGGAGAATGTAACTTTTACAGACCGCCCCCCACCCCAGGGCCACAGAACCAGTGAAACTCAAGCAGTCTGGTGGTCTGGGAGCGGACATTCCCGGGAGCCCCCAGCTGTTTAATATCCCATTCCTGCTGTATGTGGTGGCAGGTAGCTATGATCCCAGTGCTTCAGAGGTACAAACAGGAGGATGAAGAATTAGAATCATTCTTGACTGCATAGAGAATTCTAGACTACTCAGGGCTACATGAGACCATATTCTCAAAAAACAAACACAGACAAAAACCAAACAAACAGAAATCAAAACAAAGGAGGGCCTCGGAAGAGCCAAGGTAAATAAAGAACTGTCTGTGCAAGCGTGGGTTCTGAGTTTGGGTCCACAATGTATAAACTGAGGACTGGCTGCTCTAAATTGTGGTTGAGGGGAAAGTTTTTATTTCAGATATGAGAGAGTACAGCCAGGGGCATCTGGAAGAGTCCAGAGCAGAGAAACTGAACTGAATATGGACGGCCAGCAGACTGGGCCTGGACAGGAGAGGAGAGAATGAGATTGGGAGAGAGAGATGCCAGCAAAAAGAGATGGGGCAAAGAAGATCAAGAGAGAGGGATGAGGAAGAGAGAACAGGAGAGAGGGATGAGGGAGAGAGGACCAGGAGAGAGGGATGAGGGAGAGACGACCAGGAGAGGGGGATGAGGGAGAGACGACCAGGAGAGAGGGATGAGGGAGAGAGGATCAGGAGAAAGAGATGAGGGAGAGAGGATCAGGAGAAACAGATGAGGGAGAGAGAAACCAGGAGAAACAGATGAGGGAGAGAGGATCAGGAGAAACAGATGAGGGAGAGAGGATCAGGAGAAACAGATGAGGGAGAGAGGATCAGGAGAAACAGATGAGGGAGAGAGGATCAGGAGAAACAGATGAGAGAGAGAGGATCAGGAGAAACAGATGAGGGAGAGAGGATCAGGAGAAACAGACGAGGGAGAGAGGATCAGGAGAAACAGATGAGGGAGAGAGGATCAGGAGAAACAGATGAGGGAGAGAGGACCAGGAGAGCACATACAGGAATGAGAAGCTGGGGGAGGGGAGCCCCAAGAGTTGAGGAAGTTTGGGTAAGGAGCAGGCTGAGAAGAGCCAGGAGTAGTATTCCTGTAGCGGTGAGCCTCAGGCCAGCATGCCCTTTGGTATGCTAGTAGACACCACAGGTAGCCTTTTGACCCTAATTTCTCTTGTACCTAACTAACACACCCCAATCCACATAAAAGCTGAGGGTGGCCCTCTGTGATGCCTCTCGCCTTTAATCCCTACTCTCCCAGTGGCAAGGGCTGGCCCAGGCCGATCTGTGAGATCCAGGCCAGCCTAGTCTAGGGACAGCCACAACTATACAGAAAAAAAAAAAAAAAAAAACCAACAACAACAACAAAAAAAAACCTGAGTGTGACTGCCTGTGCCTCTAGCCCTAGTGCTGGGCCGGAGCGGTGGGGCAGTTGCAGAAACAGGAGGGTATTAGGAGGCTCATACCCATCCAGTTTGCAGGCTCTAGGTTTGATGTCTCCCGGGAGATGGCTCAGTGGTTAGGGGCACCGACTGCTCTCCCTATAATTAATACCCGGGTTCAAATGCTAGCACCCACGTGGCACTCCAAGATCTGACACTCTCTGTACCTCTAAGATCTAACACTCTCATGCAGACATACATGCAGGCAAAACACCGATACACATGAAATAATTTAAAAAAAAAAAACATCAAAAAAAAAAAAAAAAAGAAAAAGAAAAACCATGTCTCAAAAAGAGAAGGAAAGAAAGAAGTCTCAGGGTCAGAAAGGTATTCAGTGGACTAAGGCGCCTGCCACCAAGCCTTTGCTCCCCAGGAGACACATGGTAGAAGACAGTAGCTAGCCTTGCTGGTCGTCCCGAGACTTCCACAGGTGTGCCATGACATGTGTGTCCCCACGGGCCTCCCTCTGGTTCAGACCAGGTTCAGTTGCGACACAGAAGACCTAACCCCTCCTGGTTTATTCTCAATAAAAGATGGGGCTGGCCCCAGGCCACCGCCCTTCAGCCTGCAGAGTTCTAAGCCCGACAGTGGGAACTGCTCCAGCTACCGGTATTACGGTCATTTGTTTTCTCCAACTAGAGAAGTTTCCAGATGGAGGCAGAACCTTCCTGGCCCCGCCTGCCCGCCCCCTTTGCAAGCTTAGGAGAGGAATGCAGAGGGGAGGGGCGGCGAGGGACGGCCCCTTAGACAGTCATTGCCATTAATAGAGACCTGAAGCACCGCCTGCTAAAAATACCCGGCTGGGCACCCATAAAAGCACAGCTGGGGCTCCAGTCCCGCACTTCTCGGATCCTCAGCCCAGAGCTTCTAGATCCTCAGCCTTGACCAGCACAGCCAAGACCATGACCGAGCGCCACGTGCCCTTCTCGCTGCCGCGGAGCTCCACCTGGGAACCATTCCGGGACTGGTACCCTATCCACAGCCGCATCTTCGATCAAGCTTTCGGGATACCTCGGTTGTCTGATGAGTGGTTCAGCACCGCCGGTTGGCCCGGCTACATGCGCCCGCTGTGCGCCCCGACCCCCGAAGGCCCCTTGGCGGTGACCCTGCCCACGCCCGCCTTCAGCCGCGCGCTCAACCGGCAGCTCAGCAGCGGTGTCTCGGAGATCCGACAGACGGCCGATCGCTGGCGCGTGTCCCTGGACGTCAACCACTTCGCTCCCGAGGAGCTTACAGTCAAGACCAAGGAAGGCGTGGTAGAGATCACTGGTGAGTCTCCCTTGTCTGGGGAGAGGGGACGAAGCTGCCGGGGCGAGCACCGTGGTGGCTGTGGAGAGTGGAGGGTGGGGGTGGGGGGCTGAAACCCTGAGGGATAGGATCCTGAAAAGTTAGAAATGAGCTATGGACCCCGAAGGCCCGCGTCATTCTCCCTAGCCTGCTTCTCTTGGCCCGGAACGCGGGGTGCAGGTTGCTCCTAAAAGCTCTGTCATCTTCGATGATAAGGACCAACAGCTGAGGATGTAGCTTAGGGGAGAGCCTTGCCTGGCTTGCCGGGAGGCCTTAAGGCCTTGAGCTCCACCCGCGGCACAGAAACAAAATGAAGGAAGACCCCACCTTCTGGAAGACCCCATCCCCAAATAAGCAAGTGGCAGGACTCCAGTCAGGGTCCCTAGACCCAGCCGCGGAGGGGGCGTGTGCGCAGCTTTGTGTATGACTACGCTGGTATCCAAGCCTGGGTCAGAGCCAAGCCCAGCGCCGGGACCCTTCGCATCCCAAATTTCAGAAGCGAACTTTCTGGAAAGTTTTAAGATTCCAGTCAGGCATCCCATCACACATTTGTTTGCCTCCTTGGGTCCACTCCTTAGCTAGGACAGCAGAGGGCTGCCTCTGACCTCCTTCTGTCCCCACCCACAGGCAAGCACGAAGAAAGGCAGGACGAACATGGCTACATCTCTCGGTGCTTCACCCGGAAATATACGTGAGTTCTGGTTCCTTGCATGGAGGGCGGGGGTGGGGGAAGCGGACCCAGAGCGGAGGGCGGAGGGCCCTGGGTCAGGAGGGATGTGTAACCCTTGCTCTGTTTTTCTACGTGTCCAGGCTTCCTCCAGGTGTGGACCCCACCCTGGTGTCCTCTTCCCTGTCCCCTGAGGGCACACTTACCGTGGAGGCTCCGCTGCCGAAAGCAGTCACACAATCAGCGGAGATCACCATTCCGGTCACTTTCGAGGCCCGCACCGAAATTGGGGGTCCAGCAGTGGCGGAGGCAGAATAATCTGGAGCCAAGTAGAAGCCGTCAGCCTGCTGTCCATCCCCAGTAGCCATCACTGGCCATCCCTCTCTGTCAATCTCTACGCTCTTTTGATACATGTACTTTCTGTTTTTTCTCAAATAAAAGTTGGAAGCTAGTGCTCACCACCGTCTCAGACTCCAGAGTTATTATGGTGGGCCAGGGATGAATGTTCTAAATTGAAGCACCCTTGGGGTCTTTGCTAAGTGGTCACTATGGGCTCAGGCCCTTCCTGGGTCCAGCCTAACATTCCCCTAAGAAGAGGAGAGGGAAGGGATAACCTGGAGACTAAAGTTTACCAGGCTGGGCATGGTGGTGTATGCCAGTAATTCCAGTGCCCAGAAGCTGATGCAGGAGTACAGTGAATTTGAAGCCAGCCTGGGCTACAGAGTGTGTTCCAGGATTGCCTGATCAACATACTTGCCGTCTCTAAATAAATAAATAACAAAAACCAGGAGCTTGGGGTGTAGCTCAGAGTGTTTGTATAGCATGCATGAAGGATCCCCTACATCGAATAAACTGGGTCTGGTGGTGCACTCCAGAAGAGGAGGGAGGATCAGAAAGGAGTTCAAGGTTATCCTGGGCTACATGGTCAATTTGAGGCCAGCCTGGGACATATGAAAACATCTTAAAAGTAAAAAAGATAAAGAGCCAGCCTGATCTACTACTTGTCAGATCTATAAGCAATTTCCTCTTCTCCCCAGCTTCTGGCTCTGTTCTCCAGTAATGAGCGATTTCCTGTCCACAATCCCTGCTAGCAAAGTGAAGGCTAGCCTCTGGGCTAGCCTCCAGGCTTCCTATGTATTAGACGCACCTGTGGCTCTTCCCAGCTCTTTCCGCCCCGCCCCAACCTCCTGCGCTGAGGCTTCCTTCCCTCCCCAGCCTCCTCCAACCTTCCTATTCAGCTATGCACTCTCTTGTCCTCTTACATTCCTCCCTTGGTCTCTGCCCACACTCTGTCTCCCTCTCCTGCTCCACCTCACCCCTACCTCATGGTCAGTCCAGTCCGCTGGCCATGGCCAATCTACTACTCTCTCTCCCTGCTCTGGACTCTTACAGATGCGTCTGGCTGTTCTCTTCCCCCTTCTATCTACAATAAAAACCTTCCCCTCAGTTGTGCCTTGCATGGGTCATGCCTTACTTTATACATCTCATGCTGAGACCCTCCGTTTATAAAGTTCACACCTGTACTCTCAGCAATTAGGAGGCATTAGTCTGGAAGATCAGGAGTTCAAGGGCAGCCTTGGCTATATAGCAAGTTCCAAACCAAACTGCTTTGAAACTCTATCAATACCAGAAGATAAATACAAATTTAAAATAATATTAAAAGCGGCAATCTCCAGGGGCCAGGTGTGGATGAGGAGGAGGATTGTAGAGAAGGTATAGGAAGTATGGCAATTCCTGGCAGCTTCCTGGGGTGTTGGCCCAGTCAACCCCACCTGCAGACACCTGCAGAATGGGACCTGGGCTCTTAGCAATGGGCAGAGAACGTGAATTGGGGTTGACATCTCTGTGAAGACTGACAGAGATCTTGGCGTCCCCTGCTCTGGAGAGCTTGCCTTGACTAGCCTCCCTTAGTCAAAGCTTTAGCTCCACCCTTGAGTGCTTTGCTTTGCCCATCCATCATCTTTCAGGATCCCCAGAGAGGGAGCTGAGGGACCCCAGGGGGCTTTAGAGCCCAGTGCCCCAGAGTCTAAGAGATTGACATTGGAGGGGTTGCTCAGTGGTTAGAAACGTAGACTGCTCTTTCAAAGGATCTGAGTTCAGATCTCAGCTCCCATATCAGGTGGCTTCACGACCTCCTGTAACTCCAGATCCAATTGAATATATGCCTCTGGCCTCCGAAGGCAAGCACAAAGGTGCACATATATTCATTAAAAAAATTAAAAAGTCTATTTTAAAAATTACAGGAATGCAGCCAGGTACGGTAGTCCAGCTCTGTCATCCCAGTACTCAGAAGTTAGAGGCAGGATGGTGCAGTACTCCAGGCTAGCCTGAGCTACATGGTAAGACCCGTCTCTGTCAAGATGTATTAGCATGGAAAGTCTCTTGCTGCTGAGCCTGATGACCTGAATGTAATCTCCTCAATCTCCCAGACCCCTAAAAGCTGTCCTCTGGCCATCACATGCCTACCACAGTGTCGACACAGACTCATACCAGCGTCCACACACAAGGCGCATACAAATTAAATGAGCAAAACATAGTAAAACAAAAAAAGCAAACTAGGTTTCCTATGTAGGTCAGTTGGTTGAGCGGCTGCCAAGCGTTAGTGGTTGCTTGGGTCCCACCCGGGTTCCACCCTCAGCACCACATCAACTGCGTGTAATGGTGGCTGCCATCCCAGGTAGGAGGTGAGGGAGCTGGAAGCCAGCCTCAGCTACAAAGTGAGCGGGAGGCCATCTTGAGCTATGTAAGACCCTGTCTCAAAAAGAAACGACAAGAGCTGTGTTTACGTAATAGTGCGCACCTGCATTCCCAGTGCCTGGAGGCAGACAGGAAGACCTTGAGTTCAAGAATAGCCTGGGGAACATAGGGAGGCTCTTAGGAATATATGAAGGGGGGAGTGGCTCAGTGGTTAAACACTTGCCTTGCAAGCATGAGGACCAAAGTTCAAACCTCTAGAATCCACACAAATACCTGCGCTCACCTGTAATCCCAGCCTTGGATGGTGGAAATCAGGAGACAGGCCATATCCAGAGCTCTGGGTTTGATTAAGCAATGTCTCAATATTTAAGAGAGAAGAGCAATTGAGAATAATTCCCAACCTCTGTCTCAGGCCTCCACCTATGCACATAACCACATCACACACACACATACACACAAACACAACAACACACATACACACACACACACACACACACACATGGAAGGGAAAAAAAGACATAATGCAAATCCAAGGGACCCAACAGTTTTACCTCCAAGGTTCCAGAGCCCTAGGCTTGTAACAAGACACATCCACCCATACTCTTCCTTAAACCCACAACCCTGCTTTCCCAGGGCCCTCGGGAGGAGCAGCTTCCCACGGGGAGCCATCTGGCACGCCTTGTCCCCTGCTCCCCCAACTCTCTCAGCTTCTTGATAATGTTAGTTCTGATCCAGCCCCTGGATCGGAACACCTGGAGCAGGCATGAAGCCAGGGCAGGTTCTGGCAGAAAGAATCTTTCTGGTCCAGCTGGAAGTACTAGTCCGAGCCTGTCAGTCAGGGCTCTGCCCCACCTCTCCACCGGCCAGGGCTGTTCAGTTCAGGTCCATACACTTTGTGTAAGACATCTCTCCCTCCTCCCGTTGCTGACTTTGCACGCCCATGGCAGAGCCTAGAGAATCAAACTGGCTGGGTCCCAAGCCTGGATCTGTGGACCAGTTGTCCTATGGTTGGCGCTAAGGATGTCCGGGCTTGCAGAAGTGTGACTGCATCCGAGGAGGCTTCAGCAAGGCTGCCCTGAGGTGCCCTCAGGACTATCTCCTCAGATTAACTCTGCAAAGAGGTACAATCACTGCTACCTAACAACTGGGTACACAGAGAGAAACAACTGGGTACAGCAAATCTCCAAGAAATGACAGGCTTGCTGGAGGGGTGTGGCCAGAGACAGGAAGGCAGATTGGCCCAGCTTTAAAAGCAGGGGAACTCAAGAGGATCAGACTTAAGAGGATCAGACTCCATAGTTTGAAATTTATACATACATATATATATATATATATATATATATGTATATATATATGTACTATTATATAACATATATAATTTTTAAAGAATTATTTACTTATTTTATGTATATAAATATACTAGCTGTCTTCAGACACACACCAGAAGAGGGCATCAGATTCCATTACAGATAGTTGTGAGCCACCACGTGGCTGCTGGGAATTGAACTCGTGACCTCTGGAAGAGCAGTCTGTGCTCTTTACCACTGAGCCATCTCTCTCCAGTCCCTCTTTAAAAATAGTTTTTACTTGGAACAACTGATGTTTTTCAAATGGACAAGAAGAATTAGTCTCAAATACAGCATCTCACAGTGTGCTGAATTTTGGTGGCAGGTTCCATTCTGGTACCTTCAGCTCCTACAAGACTTTATCCAGAAAATGTGCTACAGTAGAGATGAAGATTTAGAGAGGATTTGGGGTGGTGTTAAGTGCCGTATCTCTGTCCTTCCCACGGCTGGAGATGGGGCTTTGAGGAGCTTTTAGGATGACTTTGCTGGTGTGGGAATTCTGACACTTTGCCACTTAGCCAGCTCTGTCATAGCTCTTGGGTCCAGCCTGTGTTAGGAAAATTATCTCCCTTTTTTTCTCATGCTGCCAGAAAGATGATGAACATTCAACCGACTGTGCTTCCCCAAAGCAGCCCATGTCATCTTTCAAAGACAAGAAGCAATTCTTTTTTTGTTTTTTAGAGAATTATTTACTTTCTATATATGAGTACACTGTCACTGTCCTCAGACACACCAGAAGAGGGCATCAGATCCCATTAGAGATGGTTGTGAGCCACCATGTGCTTGCTGGGAATTGAACTCAGACCTCTGGAAGAGGTAGTCAGTGCTCCTAACGTCTGAGACATCTCTCCAGCCCACAAGAAGCGGTTCTGCTGGGAGAAATCTGCAAGAAGAAACTCCCTCAGAACTATAAGAACATTGGTCTAGGCCTCAAGACGACCAAGGAGACCATTGAGGCATCTACATAGACAAGAAATGCCCCTTTAATGATAACATCTCCATCCAAGGTCGGATCCTGTCTGGTGTACTGACCGGACAGATGAAGATGCAGAGGACCGCTGCCATCCACTCAGACTGTCTTACTATGACAAAAGTACAGTGGTGGCACAAGCACGTATCTGTTCACCTGTCCCGTTTCAGGGATGTATAGATTGGCCACATTGTCACTGTGCGAGAGTGCAGGCGCTGAACGAGGGGTGAGCTTCAGTGTGCTCTTTGCTGGCACCAAGAAGCGGTTCCAGTTTTGAGAGAACTCTGATGACTTCCTAGAGCAAATAAAGTTATTTTCCAACCTAAAAAAAAAGAAAGAAAGAAAGAAATACGGGGTGGGAAAGATGGCTCAGAGGTTAAGAGCACTGACTGCTCTTCCAAAGTCCTGAGTTCAATTCCCAGCAACCACATGGTGGCTCACAACCATCTGTAATGGGATCTGATGCCCTCTTCTGGCTTGCAGGCATACATGCAGGCAGAACACCGTATACATAATTTAATTAATTAAAAAAAATACTATCACCATTCACATTACTTTTTGTTAAAAATCTAACAGAGGGGAGGACTTCTGGGTTTTTAGGCCCACTTTTTTTTTTAAGGTTTATTTATTTATTTTATATATAAGAGTACACTGTCACTGTCTCAGACACACTAGAAGAGGCATCAGATCCCATTACAGATGGTTGTGAGCCACCATGTGGTGCTGGGAATTGAACTCAGGACCTCTGAAGAGCTCTTAAATGCTCTAAGCGCTGAGCCATCTCTCTACCCCCACTTTTTTTTTTTTTTTTTTTTAAGTTCCACAGAACAGATACTTGATTGAACAAATGAGGATAATTACAGGTGAAATGGTAGGGGAGGGGAGTACCTTCCTCCGTGTCCCAGAGGCTGCCAGTCACACAGTCAAAGGCCATACAGCTACCAACTAGTCAACTGCTTGTGACTAGAGTCAACAAGAAACAGGGCAAGGGTCACACCTTGATTTTGTCCTCACTTCATAATTTCTTAGCAAGTGCATAGTCCAAGGGTTTCGATTCCCCCAAAACCAGAAATAAATAAACTCTAACTCAGTCAGCTTCTGTTAGCCTTTGAGGGACAGAAGAGGAGATATTGTCCCCAAATCCTGGCAGGACATCCAAACAGGGAGAGGGGGCTTTAGCTCCACACTTCAGTGAGACCCTTGGATTCCATGCTGAGAGGCTCTGTCCCATCAGAGAAGGAGAGCTTGTGTCTCAGGGAGACTCCTCTGGCCTCCCCAGAGTGTGACATGAGACTATCTGCTGTGTCTTTCTCCTGTACCTGGAGTTGGGACTGCTGGGATGTCTCTGTGGCCTCAGAAGACCTTACTTAGCACCACACAGTGATGTCAGCCACACCAAGGTTTAGAGTCCTGGGGGTGGCAAAAGGGGACAGTTCAGCCTTTCAAAGAAGCAAAAGATTCTCTGATGACGACGACGGGCTCCTATATTCTGACAGGCAATCTGACCAGGTCAGTCAGGATCAGAGAGCGAGAGGAGAGCAAGACAGGTTCTCCCCTAGGCCCCCTCATGAGCTCCCGGGAGCTGGATTCTGCCCACTCAGCAAGACCAGAGATTTTGTAGGCACTTCCAAGCTCACTTCTTATAATTTTTTGGTCACTGTCACTGACCCAAATCCATAAGCTGAACCCAACCACAATGTTTAAAATTTTCCTTCAGGCAGCCTGGGCTCCTCCACCTGGGGACCTCAGTCCCCAGCTGCTTCGGGGTTTCGGCATTTCCCTCATACACTGTTCACCAACGCCCCACCCCAGGACCACATTCTATTTGAAGACTGTATACTAAGTTTCCATAAATTATTCTAGGAGACCCCCAGTTATGATCCTTTTGTGCCAGGGTGGCCTTGAACATCACTAGCTGAGGATAATCTTGAACTTCTGATCCTCCTGCCTCCACTTCTTGATTGTTGGGATTATAAGACTGTGCTACCCATACTTGGTTAATGTCCTGCTGGGAGCAGAACTCCAGGCACACAGCCTACCAGCTGAATTCCGGGATGGGGGTGGTGGGGGTGTGGGTGTGTGTGTGTATGAGAAAGAGAGAGAGAGAGAGAGAGAGAGAGAGAGAGAGTCAGCCCGTGCATGAGGTGTGTGTGAATTCATGTGTGTGTGCACCTATGTGTGTGTGTATGTGCTGCGCGCCGTGCACAGGCATATTACAACACCCATGTAGAGGTCATTCGGACACTTGTGGGGTTGGTTCTCTCCTTCTATCATGTGTCTCCAAGGCTTCAGACTCAGGTCCCTGGGTTCAGCAAAAAGTGCCATCTTTTGGTCCCCCAGCCTGTGTCTTTTGTTCTTTGTGGGTTTTTGTTTGTTGTTTTGTTTTGTCTTTCAAGACTGGGGTCTCTCTGTGTAGCCCTGGTGTCTGGAACTCTCTCTGTAGATTAGGCTGGCCTGGAACTCACAGAGATCTGCCTGCCTCTGACTCCAGAGTGCTGGGGTTAAAGGCGTGCAACCACCACCAGCATCACACACAATACATTTTAACAAACAGCACACAAGGCCTCCAGGCTGGAAGGACGTTCTTTGGTCTCCATCTTCCTCCAAGATGAGCTTCAGAGGCAAGTGGTCAGACATGATGGGACCTGGTCCCTTGATGCCACCCACTTCTTCTCCCTGGGCCCTAAAGAGCAATGAGAGCCCTGCTCAGGCTTCATAGAGACCCCAGTTCTTTCCCCTACTCCCTGATCTCTCCCCTGATGGTCGAATTCACAGAGATCTGCCTTCCTCTGCATCCTGAGTGCTGGGATTAAAGGTGTGCCCATCACCATGCCTAACAGTCTTTTTATTTTCCTATTCATCTCTTAGTGGTAACATCTGCCCTCCAGCAGGTATCTCTCTGTGGGCCCAGCACCCTCCCGTCTGTCCAAGGCGTGCTTGATGGGGCACAGAAGAAGGAAACTCAAAGAGGCATCGTGGAAGGCTGGGACTCAGATGGTGGAACACTTGTCTAGCAAACACAAAGTCCTAGGATCCAGGCATTGCAATCACCAACAGCTGCATAGACGAGTGTGGTGACACACACTGGTAATCCCAGCACTCACGAGGTGGAGGCAGGAGGATCAAAAGTTAAAAGTTGGAGGCTGGAGAGATGGCTCAGTGGTTAAGAGCACTCAGAGGTCCTGAGTTCAATTCCCAAAAACCACATGGTGGCTCACAACCATCTGTAAAGGGATTTGATGCCCTCTTCTGGTGATGTCTGGAAACAGCTACAGTGTATCATAACATAAAATAAATCTTAAAAAAAAAAAAAAAAAGTTAGCCAGGCAGTGGTGGCGCACGCCTTTAATCCCAGCACTTGGAAGGCAGAGGCAGGCGGATTTCTGAGTTCGAGGCCAGCCTGGTCTACAGAGTGAGTTCCAAGACAGCCAGGGCTACAGAGAAACCTGTCTCAAAACCCCCCCCCCCAAAAAAAAGTTAAAACTCTTTAAAAGTTAAAACTCTTTTTCTTTGGCTACAGAGTTTGGAGCCAGCCTGGGCTACATGGGACCCCATTTTTTTTTTTTTTTTTTTCTTTCAGAGCTGAGGACTGAACCCAGGGCCTTGTGCTTGCTAAGCAAGAGCTCTACCACTGAGCTAAATCCCCAACCCACATGGGATCCCATTTCAACAATCCTTTGGTTATCTTTCCAAAATAATATAGCTGCTAGAATCCTCAACAGACCAACTGTTAAGTCGCTAGACTTTCTTGGAGACTCAGCAGGCAGTTCAGGGCAGAGAAGAAGCCACTCTGTACCTATCCTGTCATGTTTACATAGGAAAGGTCCCCATAGGCAAATGTGTTTAAACACTTGGTCTCCAGCAGGTGGCACTATTTTGGCAACTTTTAGGAGGAGGGAGCTTGCTAGAGGAGATGACCCCCAACACACCACACAACACTAGGCCTACCCTTGAGTTCAATCTTCGGACCTCTGTCCTTGAAAAAGACAGAAATCAAGCCAGTTGGAGCCAATATGGACCTCCCCTCCAAGTCCCTTCCTTCTTCTCCAGGTTCCCCTGGCCCCACTTTATCTCTCTACCAAGCCTGGACTTCTTAGGAGCTGTTGTTTGTCTCTCTCAGTCCTTCTCTGAATTCTACCTGCTTAGTTAACTCTAGTCCACACCATCCCAACTCCGGACAGCAAAATTCCTCTTTTTGTTGTTGTTTGCTTGTTTATTAGACTTTTAAAAACTAATAGACTTGACTTAACCGATAGATAGATAGATAGATAGATAGATAGATAGATAGATAGATAAATGATAGAATTTCATATAGTTCAGGCTGGCCTCCATGTTGTCTATATAACAGGAGTATGTCCTTGGACTATGCATCCTCCTGCTTCCACCTGCTGAGTTCGGGAATGACAAGTTTGGTCCTGGTCTCTGATTTATGCAGTGCTGAAGATGGAAGCTTTGTCTCTGTACAGGTTAGACCCTGCATCTGCTCATCAATAGGGATGACACATTTGTGCCACTGTAAAGCCCAACCAACTCCATGTTTGAAGGTCGGGGGGTTAAACTCCAATTCCAGGAATAAAACCACAAAGTCCACTCGAGTAAACATCCTATGGCATCCCCACCCCCCCCCACACCCCAGCAACAGCCAGCCTGGCTCCAACAGCAGGGTCAAGGTACATCTAGATAACCTAAGACATCCTGCAGAAAATGGAAAACCTAGTCATCCCATGTGTCAGGTGGTTTTACCCCCGTGTTTGGTTCCTGGAGATTACACTAGAAAGACCGTTTTTTAAAATATTAACATGCTGACCCGTATAGAAATTCCACAATCAGGGTTGGAGAGATGGCTCAACAGTTAAGAGCACTGGCTGCTCTTCTAGAGGTCCTGAGTTCAATTCCCAGCAACCACATGGTGGCTCACAACCATCTGTAGTGTGATCCGATGCCTTCTTCCAGTGTGTCTCAAGACAGCTACAGTGCACTCATATACATAAAATAAATAAATCTTAAAAAATATTTTTTAAAGAAGAAACGAGATTCCCCAAGCTTGCTGTAACCACAATAAATATCCCGCACCCTAGACTCAGGACTCTCACTTCTGACCCGATACGCTGGTGATTATGAGAGTCCTTGCTCTTCAGCTCCTAATAAAGACCCTTAGGTTTTTACACTGGAATTGGTTCCTCGGTGGATTTTGGGGTCTCTGCTACTTGGGCATAGCACCGCCTTTTCAGAACCGAGCACCCTTTTCATCCTTTTGAAGACCACGATGCTCTCCCAGTCTTGAAGCCTTGAACTCAGCCAGTATCTGGATTCCAGGGGCACAGTAAAGAAACCAGAATAGCCACTCCACAAGTAAAAAGGGAGAAGATTTTTCCAACTCTCAAGGAGACGGGGAGAAATCTTCATGGTACAAGGGAAGGGGAGGAAGGGAGCCTGTGGGCTGGTGGGGCGGGGAGCTTTAAGTGTATGACTAGTTCTTGTGATAGGGACTGGGGGCGGGGATGGGAAGATCCTGTAGGCTAGCATGGATCTTGGTATGCTGATAGGTACAGCAGGCAGTGTTAATAGAAGAGCCATACTCCCTACTTTTAGACTCCACAGTATCCCCAGGTAGGCCTGTCTCAAGAGCCCTCAAAGCGTATTCAAGCAGGGGTCCTGAAGCCCCAGCACAATGGCAACAGGGGAGGAGGAAGTGGGCTCTGGATGTCAAGTCTTTGATCCTCAGATTGCTTCAGGGCCGAACAAGCCACACCCAGGCAGGAAGCCCACCTTTCCAAAGCTTTGAGACCACCCTTGAATGAAGCCCATATCTCCATTACCCTGCTATGAGAAGTCCCTAGTTACTCTCCCAGACACCGTACCATACCCAGGGGTTCTCTGACAAACTTCCAAGCTCTATAAGATTAGAGAAGACATGGGGTAAGAGGCCCAGTTTTAGGGTCTGGGAAGACATCCCAGCTGATTAAAGTGCTTGCCTAGCAAGCAAGGAGACCTGAGTTCAATCCCTTCTGGGGGCTTTTACTCATGTAAAACCATCTGGGTATGTTGAGCATGCTTGGAACCCCGCACCAGTGAGGCAGGAATAACGGAGTCCAGAAGCCTGCTGGTAGCCAGCCTAGCTTAGTTAGTAAGCTCCAGGCCATTGAAAGAACATGTTTCGAAGGAGGCAGACAGCGGCGTTTCTGGATCCTGACACGGTCCTCTGGCCTCCACACACAGGCATGCACAAAAAGGAGCGGGTAGGAGGGGTGAGGGAAGAGAAAGAGAGAAGGAGGGAGAGAAGAAGGAGAAAGAGATCTCTGAGTGTGCTTTGGGCTCATCTTCTCTGCTCCTGGCCTGTCTCCAAGAGCCCTCAAAGCTACGGAGATGTCCCTACTGTGGGACTGACCAGGCCTGGACCTCTTGGCTGCTTGCCCATTCTGTTACTGCGGGTCTATCAGTACATCCGGATCTCAGGTCTTTGGCTTTCCCTAGTGCACCTTTCAGATAGGAATTGTTCGTGACTGTGTCTAATGCTCTTCAGAGCCCACACCTGCTAGCTGTCAATCATCCATGAGCAAGCCTAGGCCACTAAGAGGCAGCAGAGGACCATTCATGTACTCGTGGGGACTCCATGCAAACTGTCACTTTCTGTGTATATTTTATTTTTTATATCGTTACTTTTTTTTTTTTCGAAGGTTCTCTGGTATTGTGTCCTGAACTTTTGTAGACGACTGCTTAATTAAGCTCCATAAATGCTAAGCATTTCTTATAGATTGTGGGGGGGCCATTGTGTGGGCTGTCTGAAGCTGGGTCTATAGACGTGAAAGCTGGAGCACATCATGGCAGCCCCCCTCTCTGCTATCCGCCGTCCGTCCTCGTGCGACAATGTGTTACAGTACCCTTCTGTTGTGTGTGTTTTTTTTTCAGACGGGTTCTCTGTGTGCGCTGTCCGGACTCATCGACAGCGGCTAACTAGAACCGCCTCGCCTCCCAAGGCATTAGTGTCCCCACTGCGTTCCTTGTTTTATTTTGCTCGTTTTGGGGTGCATTGAGACAGTTCTCTTGATTCTGATCCTTCTAGATAAAGCAGCGAGCTGTTTTAAAACCACTTAAATATATGTGTAGAATATACAGATAGTGCGCAGCGCAGAAGGGGCGGATACGGTGTTGACCAAGGAGTAGGTACTGAATTGAGTTATATCAAACACTTAATACGACGTCCACACCCCTGTTGTTGTTTTTTGTTTTTGTTTGAGGTCTCTCTTCTCGCTGCCTGGATCATCTGATAGTCGGCCTCAACTCAGAGATACTATCTGTCGCCAAGTGGATAAAAGAATCTCCACACACCCGCTGCCTCTTTCTAACCAGATTCATCACCAGTTTGATTTGCTGTTTGTAGCTGAGAACGATCTTGTATTCCTGATGATCCTGCCTCCAATATTACAGACCCATGTCACACTAGATTTCTGTGGTGACAAGGATGGAACCAAAAGCTTTCTGATTACTACTAGGTGGACCCTCTACCAACTGAGGTGCCTCCTTCTGTCTTAGGCTGGCCTTGAACTTCTAATCCTCCTGCCTGAGCCTACCAAATGCTGGGATTAGAAATGTACATGACCATATGCTGTCAATCATCCATGAGCAAGCCTAGGCCACTAAGAGGCAGCAGAGGACCATTCATGTACTCGTGGGACTCCATGCAAACTGTCACTTTCTGTGTATATTTTAATTTTTTATTTATTCGTTTTACTTTTTTTTTTTTTTTTCAGAAAGGGTTTCTCTGGTAATCTTGGCTGTCCTGGAACTCTTTTTGTAGACCAGACTGGCCTTAAATTTAGAGCTCTCCATAAGATCTGGCTGTAAGGCATTTTCTTAATTAATGATTGATGGGGGGAGGGCCATCATTGTGGGTGGGGCTGTCCCTGGCAAGTGGTCTTGGGTTCTATAAGAAAGCAGGCTGAGAAAGACATGAGGAGCAATACCAATACCAATAGGCAGCACCCCTCTATAGCCTCTGCATCAGCTCCTGCCTCCAGTTTCCTGCCTGACTCCTTCGGTGACGACTAGCAATATGCTGTGTACCCAGGATAAACCCTTTCCTTGTTTGTTGTTGTTGTTATTATTTTGTTTTTTGTTTTTCAAGACAGGGTTTCTCTGTGTAGCCCAGGCTGTCCTGGAACTCACTCTGTAGACCAGGCTGGCCTCAAACTCAGAAATCCACCTGCCTCTGCCTCCCAAGTGCTGGCATTAAAGGCATGTGCCACCACTGCCTGGCTTTTCCTTGCTTTTTATGTTGTTGCTCAGGTTTTTTTGGGGGTGTGTGGCATTGAGACAGGGTTTCTCTGTAGAGTCTCTGATTCCCACGTTCTAGAATTAAAAGCAGCAGCTAGCTGTCGTTTTTAAAAACCACACATTTTAAATTACATCTATGTGTGTAGGAATATGTACACGAGTGCAGGTGCCTGCAGCAGCCAGAAGAGGGCGCTGAAGTTACAGGTAGTTGTGAGCCACAAGAGGTAGGTAGGTACTGGAATTGAGTTTTACTATAGCAACACAAGCTCTTAACTACGGAACCATGCAGCTTCCACCACCCCTCCCTGTTGTTTGTTTGTTTGTTTGGTTTGTTTGTTTGTGATCAGGGTCTCTCTCTCTCTAGTCCTGCCTGTCCTGGAACTCACTCTGTAGATGAGGTCGGCCTCAAACTCAAGAGATCTACCTATTCTGTCGCCCAAGTGCTGGGATTAAAAGAATTCATCACCACAGCCAACTCTCGCTGCCTCCTTTCTAAAACCAGGATCTCAGGCAGCACAGTCTTGAATTTGCTGTTGTAGCTGAGAACGATCTTGTATTCCTGATGATCCTGCTCCAATATTACAGACCCATGTCACACTAGATTTCTGTGGTGACAAGGATGGAACCAAAAGCTTTCTGATTACTACTAGGTGGACCCTCTACCAACTGAGGTGCCTCCTTCTGTCTTAGGCTGGCCTTGAACTTCTAATCTCCTGCCTGAGCCTACCAAATGCTGGGATTAGAAATGTACATGACCATATGCTGTCACACTCAGCTTCCTGTTCCATTTTTGTGGTGCTGGAGATTGAACCCAGGGCTTTGAGCCCTGTGTGTATGCTGCAACTGAGCCAGTTCCCTGGAGTAACAGCAGGATGCCAGTGAGTATCAAGCATTTGTTTGGTGCTCTACCACTGAGCCACGCCCCCAGCACCTCACTGGGGCATTCTAGGCAAGTGCTCTACCACTGAGCCACGCCCCCAGCCCCTCCCTGGGGGATTCTAGGCAGGGGCTCTACCACTGAGCCACGCCCCCAGCCCCTCCCTGGGGGATTCTAGGCAGGGGCTCTACCACCGAGCCACACACCCTGCTCCTCACTAGGGGATACTAAGCAAAAGGTCTAATCCCCCCTTTCCGTACCCAACTTATCTCGAGACAGGATCTTTTTTTTTTTTTTTTTTGATTTTTCGAGACAGGGTTTCTCTGTAGCCCTGGCTGTCCTGGAACTCACTCTGTAGACCAGGCTGGCCTCGAACTCAGAAATCCTCCTGCCTCTGCCTCCCAAGTGCTGGGATTAAAGGCATGCGCCACCACTGCCCTGCGAAACAGGATCTTATTGACTTAAACTTGCCATTCCCTGTCTCAGCACCCCCATATACCAATCCCACCCCTATATCTGGGATTACAAACCTGAGCCATGAGGAGGTATAGCTTGCTGGCTGTGTGTGTGTGTGTGTGTGTGATTTATTTGGTTGGTTGGTTGATTGGTTAGTTTGGTTTTTTGAGATAGGATTCTTTGTGTAGCACTGGCTGTCCTGGAACTCACTCTGTAAAGCAGGCTAGCCTCAAACTCAGAGATCTGCCTGCCCTCTGCCTCCCTAGTGCTGCAATTTAAGGCCTGTGCCACCAAACCCCAGCTGTCTATATGAAGTAGATAGGCTAAATGGTATGTCCTGCATACGTAGGATCACAGTGAGATGTGAATTCAAACCCCGATTTTCCTCCCTGACAGAAGATGGGGCACAGCTGAATGACAGAACAAAACTGATCTTTGAGCTAATGAGATGGCGTCATGACCAAAGGAGCCAGTGCCAATCTGAGAAGAGACCTGGATTCGATATCTGAGACTCACGTGTGGAAGGAGAGAACTCCCTCACACATATGTAAACACACCACACACACACACACACACGCGTGCCCATGCACTCACAGGCACGCGGGTGGGCGCACACACACATACCCAAGTAATAAGTGTAATCATCTCCCTAATTATTTTTTTTAAGACAGGGTGTCTCTATGTAGCTGTCTATTTAGCTGTCCTGGAATTGCTATGTAGACCAGGCTGGCCTCGAACTACTGACATCAGCCTGCCACTGCCTTCTGAGTGCGGATAAAAGACGTGCACCTCCACACCTAGCCTCATCATCCTAATTCTAGGTTAGAAAATAACAAGGGAGGCGCCGACACTCTTTTTCTTCTTCTGACCTTGTTGCAAGCTAATTCCTAAACTGACTACCATTCATTTGAAAGCATAAATATCTGCCAGAGCTGGCCAGGTCGGCTGGGGGCCTCGAATACTACAGAGAGAAGGGAGGGACTGACTTCTAGGTCCTCAGGACTCCAATTGTGTAGCCCATGCCTGTCACAGCGCACTACCAAAGGGCCCGCGTGTGAGGGGATGAAACTTAGCCACTGGTCATCCAGAGTATGTGGACTGGATGGCAAAGATGCTGAGCCCCGGTTCCCCACTTAAGGACACAGGAACAATGTAGATATCTTGGAATCGTTTCCGGAAGGTAATCTAGAGACGAGGAACTGCAGCAAGCTTAGAGGACAGAAAGCGGGTCATTGTCTCTATGACAACCCTGACGGCGAGGACCACCTGGGGCCTGATGCACCATCCTCTAAGGTCACCTCCTTTCAAGGACAACCCCCGTGGAGGTTTTTACGCCCTAAAAAAGCCTAAAGCAGATTATTCCGTAAGGACTACAAAGGCGGAAACAGAGCGGAGAGAAAGAGGACTCGGAAGCCAGGATAAGCTCCGCATTAAGCACTGCGGCGGGCTCAGCAGGCGAATTCCAAGGGATAAGAGACCCAGCAACAGGCCAGCCATTGGCACGGAGGCAGGATGCTGGCTTGTGATTGGCTCATGCCACGGGCAACCTCCTTGCCGGGCAGGGCGGGCTGAGCCGCGGCCCCGCCTAGCCCACAGCCGGGTACCTGGGCAAGTCCGCAATGGCCAACGGTGGGGGAGTGGTCATTCTTGGGTGCCTGGCTCTCCTATAGGCATACACAGGCAGCACAAGTCTTCATCAGTAGTTCAGGTGTTTGGGGAGGGGAACACGCAGAAACCCGGGAATGGAGATCTTAGATGGACTGGCCTTGAGGTCGCTACTGCCATCAGGGTCTGGGCTCAAGGCTGGAAGCAGATACCCACCCGCACTAACCGGGAAACTAAAAAGGGGGTGGGGAAAAAAAATTACCACGGCATAAGAACCGAAGGAAAGTTGGCCCCTTCCCCCACTTGGACAGGGGAAAAAGTTTCGGGAAGGGTTTTCCGAATATCAAACGGGAACTGCACAATTGGGGCGAAACGGTCTTTCCTTGAAAAGGGGGGGAAAAAACCCCGGGTGACCCATCCCAAGGCCCCTTTTCCCAAAAACCCCCCTGGGGGTTTTTCCCCCAAAAAAAAACAGTTTTCCAAAGGCACGGGGGAAAAACCGGGGAAAAGGGGGAAAAAAAAGCCCCTTAACCCGGGGGCTCAGGGGGAAATTTAAGGGGGCCCACAACACCCCCTTGGGCCGGGGGGTTTTTTTTTGTTTAATGGGAAATTTTTTTGGGGGGGGTGGGGGGGCCCCCCCCCCGGGGGTTTTTTTTTTTTTTTGGGGGGGGGGTTTTTTTTTATTTTTTCTTTTTTTTTTTTTTTTTCTTTTTTTTTTTTTGGGGGGGAAAAAAAATTTTTTTTTTTTTTTTTTAATGTATGATTTTTGGGGGTAACGGAAAGGAAAAGATTGAAAATTAAAATTTTTTTTTTTTTTTGGGTTTTTTTTTTTTTTTTTTAAACCCTAAAGTAAAATAATTTTATCGCCCTCCTTTTGAAAAAATGTTTTTTTTTTTTTTTTTTTTTTTTTTTTTTTTTTTTTTTTTTTTGGTTTTTAATTTTTAAAAAAAAAATTTTTTTTTTCCCTTTTTTGGGTTTTTAAATATTTTAAAAATTTTTTTTTTTTTTTGGAAATTGGGGATTAAATTTAAATTAAAAAAATTTTTTGTTTTTTTTTTTTTTCCCCTTTTTTTGTTTTTTTTTTTTTTTTTTTTTTTTTTTAATCTTTTTTTTTTTTTTTTTTTTTTTTTTTTTTTTTTTTTTTGGGGGGGTTTCCCCTTGGGGTTTTTTTTTTTATTTTTTTTTTCCCCCTTTTTTGGGGGTTTTTTTTTTTTTTTTCTAAATTTTTTTTTTTTTTTTTTTTTTTTTTTAGTTTAAAATTTAATTTTTTTTTTCCCCCCCTGTTTTTTAAAATTTTTTTTTTTTTTTTTTTTTTTACCTATTTTTTTTTTTTTTTTCTTTTTATTTTTTTATTTTGTTTTTTTTTAATAAAGCGTTTTTTTTTTTTTTTTTTTTTTTTTTTTTTTGGGTTTTTTTTTTTTTGTTTTTTTTTTTTTGTTTGGGCCCTTTTTTTTTTTTTTTTTCTTTTTGGGGGTTTTTAAAAAAAATTTTTTTTTTTTTTTTTTTTTTTTTTTTTTTTTTTTCCCGTTCCCCCCAAAACACGGTAAACTCATCTAAAAATATTTCCTAACCCGCTTAACTTTAAAACCGGCGGGGGGCTTTTTGGGGCTTCCCATTTGTTCCAAACGCTGATCTATTTTTGGGGGTTTTTTTTTTTTTAAAAAAAAAAAAAATTTTTTTTTTTCCCCCCCGGACTTGTTACTACCCGCCCAAATTAATTTAAACATTTTTCTGGGGCCTCCGGGCCCCCTTTCCCCAAAAACCCCCAAAAAAAACCCACCCAACACCCCCTTTTTTTTGGGCTTTCTCAGGAGTCGCTTTGGAGCCACCTTTAGCCGTGGTAAAAGGAATTTTTCCACCCCCCCCAAACCCCCCCAAAACAAAAACCCCCAAAAGCCATTCCCCCGGGGGGGGGGGGGGGGGGAAAAACCCCCCCCCCCCTCCCAAAAAAAACCCCTTTTTCTAAGGGGGACCCCCAAAGAAATCCCGGGGAAAAATCCACTTTAAACTTTCCCAAAAGTGGGGGGTGGGAAAAGGGGGCCCCATTTGGGGTTTTTAAAAACCCCCTTTTAAAACCCCCTTTAAAAAAAGGCGGTGGCAAAGTTAAAAGGCCAGTGGTCTAAGAGGGCCCCAAACCCGGGCCTAACAGAGAAATGTCCCAAAAACCAAAAAAAAAAAAAAAAAAAAAGATCCCAAGCATGGGTAACCCCCAAAACAAAAAAAAAAAAAATTATATCAGAAATCTCCGTCTTTCTTGAGTTTAAAAATCAGCCCCCCCCAACCCCCGGGTTTTTGGGGTTTTTTTGGGGAAATTTAGAGGCTCCTACCCCAATGGTGGTTCTCAATTGTGGTCGGGGCCCCCTTTCCCTTCCCCTGTCTCAGAATGGGCCCAAAAAAATTTTTTTTTTCAGGGGGCAAAAAGGGGGAAAAATTTAAAAGGGGCCCCTACAAAAAAAAAAAGTTTAGAACCACGGGGTTTTCCCAGCCCCACGGGGTTTCCCCCCAATCCTTTTTTTTTTGCCTGGGGGGGTTTTAACCTTTCCCCCTTGCCCTCCCCCCAGAACCATTTATCACAAGAACAAATTTGTGGCTTTTTAATTTAACTGTGGGGGTCAAAACCAAACGGGAAAAAAAACGGGAGGCAGGCCCCCCACAAACTGTCTGCCAAACTCAGGGGTTCGTTTTAACAAAAAGTCAACTCCCAAAATAGAACCAGTTTACCGGGTTATTTTCGGGTTTTTCCCCCAAAACTTGCTTGAGCCCAGATTGCCATTTTTGGGCCCAAACCCCCACCCGTGATCACCATCGGGGCCCGCGACCAGTGTAAAAGGGCCCCCATTGGTAATCATGCAAAAAATAGAGTGGGGAAACCAAAATAGAGTGTATGCCTGGGGGAAAGAGCCTACCTTGCTCCCACCTCCAAGCTCTTGAATGGAGCTATACCAGGACAGGGAGGGTCCCAAGTACACGGTGGGTCAACTCCGCTAAGCGGCACTCCCAATGCCTGCCTGACGCCTTTTCTGTATTGCTTTTACTTTTATAAAACACAGGCTCTCCCTATGTTGGTCACCCACCTGCTTTAAACTCAAGACCTTCCTTTAGCATCCAGGGGCTGTATGTTGCCTCTTGGTCACTAGTACACTCACCCCCGAACCTCATCAGACGGGGTTTTTCTCTGTGTAGCCCTGGCTGTCCTGGAGCTCAGAGGTGCAGGCCTGTAATCCCAAACCCGGGTAGCAGGCTGATCTTCCCTCTGCTTGGGTGACAGTGTGCCTACCTAGCTCCTGCCGCCCAGACTCCACTCTTTTAGGCCCATCCATCGCTCCTAAATGAATCAACGGAACCAAAACAAGGGGGACGTGCTGTGTGAGCACCCGATTCAGAGGACCTGCAAGTCTTGAGTCAATTGTCTCACTGTATAATAAATGTGAGCTGGCCTTGAATCTGTGATCTCCTGTCTCACAGTACTCAAGTACAGGGATCACAAGTGTAAAACCACCACACCCAACTTGCTCTATCCGCCCCTGAACCCCCCCACTGTGTGAGAAGTCAAACCTAACCCCCCCACCCTGCTAAACAAGAGCGACCTCTGAGCTACAACCCCCACCTACCCCTCTGATTTTATGTACTGCCGAATCCACACACCACCGCCCCGCTTCATTCCTGAGTGGAGGTGGAGGACAACCCACCTCCAATCAAAATTTTCAAAAACAAAGCAGTTAAACTCTATTAAATGAAGCTAGTCCCGCCGACATCAGATCTGTAAGTTTATTTTGCCAATGTACGACGGCTACATAATGACTCACATCCATGAATATTCCATCACTGAGGAGACTGCTAAGAATGGTCCTCGTTGGAAATAATTCCTTAGCGAAACACGGAGTTGGGGGGGAAAAAAAATCACTTGATTAGACCTTAAAAATAGTTCACTGCATAACATGACGAGAAAGCACAGAGGCGCGTTCAGAGAACGTCCGCGGCGTTCTCCTACACTGTAATAGTTATAATTTCACCATGACAAACACCAGACATTAAGAGTAAGCTAACACTGGTGTTTCTTTTGTCCCTTCCCCCCTGAAAACAAAGATAGAAACTGAAATCACTATAGCAATCCAAAACAATCAATTTGTTACAATCACTATTTGGTAAAGCAAACTTTTACCCCTGAAAGGAAAAAATAAATTAAAAAAAAAAGTTTAAAAAAAAAAAATTGAAGTCTTAAGTTTTTTTGTCATAGGAATACATAACACCTACAGTGTAATTAATAAATGTCAACCCTACCGTATAGAAATAAAAACCCCACATGCACAATACTGAAATCAATAGGATGGAGGAAAACCGCGGGCGGCACTGGAGAAAAGCATCAGAGGCAGGTGCGCTTTCAAACATGAAGGAAGGAGAAGGAACCATCGGCTCACGTCAGGGTCTCCCCTCTCCCCCCTTCAGTTCTACCCTCACATGATTTCTCAGAACCAGCAAAGGTCAAGGCGAAATTTAAAGAGAAACTAGGTTTTGGCAAGTTCCAGTAGGTCATTTCCAACAGTACAAGCGGGACACGGACATGCTCACTGTGACATGGAGACAAACCGGGCAAAGCCCCACCAACCCTCTGTCCATGGCTCTGGTGGCCAGGCTTCCTCCACTGCGGTCTTCCGTGGGTCTCCGTCAGTGGGTACTGCACACTAGCATGAGGAGGCCTCTGAGGAAGGGCATGCTGGAGGACGCAGAGGGCCTCGTTCTTCACAGCCACTCACCGCATCCTGTTAAGCGTACAACTTAGTGGAGCTTGGTTTCAGTAAAGAGAAGGTGGCTGCTGGGCCTCTCAAGACAGTAAGCAAGTTTGGGTGCTGCCCTCTTGGGAACCCACGAGACCATGGTCTCCAGAAACATAAACTGCACACTCTGCATGCAACAGGGCATGTTTTATGGAAAGGGTTATCCACCGTGAAATGAGGGCCTAGGCTATAGACGGACCATGTAGGACATAGCAGCATAGCTTCCTTCAATGTCACGTGTGCAGCAACCTCACAAGAGAGAAGCCAATCTCCAAAACTACGATTTCATTCAAAAAGGAAAACCAGGAAAGCTTAGGTCAAACAGCGGGTGAGCACGGCCCGTGTTGAACCTCGGCTACGCTCCACTAAGCACTTGGGAAAGGAGTGAGGAGTGTGGGGGGTGGAGGGTGGCTTAGGGACCAGGCTCCCTCGCGTGAACTGCCTCTTCCTAGTGGGTTTCCTGTTGGCTCAGCTGCTGGCCCCGGGGTGCCCCACGTCTTGTTGACCACCTCCCACCTCGGAACACCTGCATGCTGCTAGCACAAGGTGCGGGGAGACTCAGGTGCGGGCGAAACATTCAACGGGAGTGACACTGGGAGGGAGCCCTGGCTGCTGAGAGCAGGAGTCTCTGAAAATGACATACAGACCTGAATTTTTCTCCGTTTTCTCTGTGTGTGTGTGGGGGGGGGGGGGTACTTAACGGTTTCTATTTTTGTGATGGGCTTACCTTAAAGAGTAAAGAAGAACCAAAAAAAAAAAAAAAGTATTCCCCACAGCCACCTGCCAAGCACCCATCACCCAGAACCCAACAGGGTGCTCTGACTCTCCCCATGCTGAAGCTGACGAACAGCCAGACCCCTGGACACAGATGTAAAGCCAAACTGACAAAGGAAAACTCAGAACCAATTGGCTTGGTGTCATGTATGGCTGTCATGTAGAAACACTGTAAAGTGGAATTTAGTGTTAATACTGTTAACCTGTCAGAGACTTCCAAATATTAGGGCCATGTCTGACTCATCAATAATAAAGGTTGTGCCTTCCATTCTAAGCCTGTCCACTTGGGTAACTTAAACTATAATTTCTCCGCGTATACACCCGGGGAAAGAAAAACAGAGAAAAAAGGAAAAAAAAAAAAAAAAAAAAAAAGCACAGCCACAGAGAGAAAACAGCCATGGAACTGAAGGAGAGAGCGTGTGGACAAAATCCTTACTGGAACCACAGAACGCACTGAATGAGGGCCACCCATCTCCGGATTTTCTTCTTAGAATCCTACCGTCTAGCAATAAGTTAAACTAAAGGCAGACAGCTCCACTTGCACGAGCCTGCACAACAGTCCGGTGGGTGCCTGTGTGAGGCTGCTACTTCCGATACCGCACAGCTAGCCTGACTTCCACTAGTGGTAGTTTGGCAAAAATGTCAAAGAGGCAATCAAAGACAGGACAGTCGTGGGTTTCTCCCTGGAAGGTCAGCCCTCCCTTTCCCCTCCCCCACCCGACCCCCAACTCATGGGAAAAAAATAAAGACTGCAGTATAGCATCAGCGTGCGCTGCAGTCCACCTGGGCCTTAGTTGTTGCCTTCACCGCCGTCGTCGTCTTGCTGGTCGCTCGTCCAGAGCGTTAGGTTGTCTCGGAGCAGCTGCATGATCAGAGTGGAGTCCTTGTAGGAGTCCTCGTTCAGAGTGTCGAGCTCGGCAATGGCATCATCGAAGGCGGTCTTGGCCAGGTGGCAAGCTTGCTCCGGGCGTTCTGGATCTCGTAGTAGAAAACGGAGTAGTTAAGCGCCAGGCCCAGCCGGATGGGGTGGTGGGCTGCATGTGCTCCTTGCTGATCTCGTGGCTTCGCTGTAGGCCTTCTCGGATGACTCCACCACGGTCGCCCTTTTCTCCCCATGGCCACTTCCGCCAGGTAACGGTAATAGTCCCCTTTCATCTTCAGGTAGAACACCTTGCTCTCGTACTGGGTCTCGCTGCAGTTCTTGATCAGGTAGTTGTCCAGCAGGCTCAGCACGTCCTGGCACACGGCCTCCAGCTCCTTCTCGATCTTCTCCCGTAGGCTCGGACCATCTCTATCTTCTTCGTTGCCGTCCGCAGACGTCTTCTGCTCGATGCTGCTGATGACCCTCCAGGAGGAGCGGCGAGCCCCAACCACGTTCTTGTAGCCACCGACAGGAGGTTGCGTTCCTCGTTGGACATGGTTCATTCAGCTCTGTCACCTGGAGGAGGAAGGACCGAGTACCGTTATGACAAGATGATGACAATGGGGAGAAGCAAATCTTTACACTACCCACAACAGGTCCATCAGCCATCGAGGTGGTTAGCAAGCAGACAGACTGCACTCTGCCTGGGCACAAGGAGGGAGCAATAGGAGGAGCACAGATGCTTCCATGGTAAGAAACAGCATCCTCCTCCACAGAACGACTGTCAGCCTGTCCTAGAAGACAAGTCAAATCCTCTCACATAACATGGACCCCTCTGTCCATGGCTCTGGTGGCACGAGATAGCTATGTTTTCAGGAAGGGAGCAAGCTTCTCAACCTGACCAGTGCCTTTATCTGAGTCATGGTCCCTCTGGAAAGAATGAGTCACCCTTAAGTTGACTTTTGAGCAAAAAGGAAGTTTTTCTACTCCTATGCTAACAACAAACAGATGACCACCACAGAAAGGAAGTCGACACTGGGTGACTGGGCCAGGCAGAACGGCTCAGAGAGTGAAGTCACCCATTGTAAAGTCTCAATGCAGGTTTAACCCTGGATCTATAGTGCCACAACCGATTTTCCAATTGCCCCTGAACTCCACTACCATATAAATAAACTTCCCCCAACACACAAACAAATGAAACTGGAGAGCCGGGGTCGGTGGCGTACACCTTTAAACCGAGAAGCAGAGGCAGGCAAACTCTCTGAGTTTGAGATCACTGCTACTCTTTCCAGAGGACCTGGGGTTCACTTCCTAGCACCCACATGGTAGCTCCAGCCATCTGTAATACAAGTCCAGGGCATCTAATGCCCTCTTCTGGCCTCTGCAGGCACCAGGCACATGTGGTGCACAGACACATGTTGGTAAAACATCCATAGACAGAAAATACCTGAGTTTGAAGCCAGTCTGCTCTACATAGTAAAACTCAAGGACAGTCAGAGCTACATAGAGATTGTGTCTCAAAAAAAACAAGAAAGAAAGAAAGGAAAAAACCAACAACCTAAGTTCCTGACCACTGTGCAATCTTAGCAGACTAGGGAAACAGATTAACACCGTCTGCGCGTACAACAGTTCTCAGGCCAGAACTGCAGCTAAACAGTAAGGGCATCTTTACACTCTAGGTTCCAATTTGCAGCACTGGGGAAAACAAGAAGGGACAAGTATGGCACCACTTAGTGCTGGAGACAGAACCCAGGCCTCATTTGCACTACACCTTGCCCTGAACCCAGGACCTGAAATTAAGCCCTGGCCTCTCATTCTAGTGAACAGCAGAGTTAAGAATGAGGCTCCAGCTCGATGGGTCACAGGAAGCAGGAAGTCAGACAAGGGAGGCTTGCAGCTGGAATGCTATCATCACCCTGTGCCCACACCACCCTGAGGGACACAGGCTGCCATCACCTCAGTTAGGTTCCTGCTGCTGTAATAAATACATGATCAAAAGCAGTTACTTCATATGACTCTCAGGTCACTTTCCATTACTGGGGGAAGTCAGGCCATGGGAGGGGGGAGACCTGCTTACTGGCTTGCTCCTCATGAATTACTTGGCCTACATTTTTATACCACCCCAAGACCACCAGCCTGAATTTGGTACCACCCACAGAGAGCTGGACCTCACCTCCTCCCACACACATCACTAATCAAGAAAAAACACCTCCATACAGCCTTGCCCACAGCTTGTGTCAAATTGACAAAGAAAAAAAAACCCAAACCAACCCCCCAAAAACCAACCAACCAACCAACCAACCCACCCAAGCCCTGGCCTTAAACTCCCCGTCCCCCTGCTTTAGGCCCTCCACTGTGGACTGTTAAGTGTGGACCACCCCGGTCTAACTCTCGCTGAGTCCTGGGGCCTCAGAAGACGAGCTCACTGGGTGACCTTAGGAGCAAGCCATTGCATTTCTCTGGGCTTTGACTGCGTATCTATGTGGCCCCACCATTACTTTTTAGGTGGTGTTAGGATCAAGCCCAGGACTTCTGGCATGGTAGCCTGGCCTTCTACCCACTGAGCTATATTCCAATTTATCATACCCATAAAAAAAAACATATTTCTGCATGTGTATGGGTATCTTTTAGGTGTTAAGACAAATGCTTTTCTCTCCCTTGAGACAAAGCCTCACTACCAAATGTAGTCCTGGCTGACCTGGAAGCACCAGCACTCCCCACGAAGCCTCCGCCTTCCTTATCAACAAACCACCTCCTCGGCTGTCTTCCTGATGCACAGTCTCTTTGGTCTGACCCTCCCTTCCCTCCCTCCTAACTCTTTACATTCCTTCCATGAACTTCAACAGCAGCCTGCAGAGAGCTAACTCCTCGAACTGCCAGACACAGGCCTGTTCACAGCCTCTGCAGAAACTGAAGCCCCACTGTGGTGCAACTCAATCCCTGCCTTAGATGCCAGAGACTCAAGTGCCTGCGGCCATGGAGATCTAGTTCTGGCCTTTGCCCTAAATCATGCTGTCCTTATTTCAAGAGCTGCGCTTTTTAAAGCTCCAGTGACCTCATCAGCACACTACACGGATGGCTCTGCTCTGGCTGCAGAGCCCAGAAGCAGCAGTGGGTGCTTGGAGAGAAGTTTGTCTCCTTGTGGCCAACTACAACATGGAGGTTGTGTAAGGCCAATGGCAACCTTTAGCTAGAGTAACTCAGCCACATCTGGAACATTCTCCATGTTCTCTGCCAGTGAAAACTAAGTTAGAGGGAAAAACATAAGCTCAAAATCTGCTCAAAGAAAAGGAGCCAGTGGCTGAGCCACTAGGAGGCAAAGGACGGACAGTCTAAGGTCTGCCTGAGCAACAGAGCAGGGTAAAGACCGGCCTGGAAACTTGGAGGGACCCTGTACCAAGATAAAAATACAGAGGCCCGGGACAACGGATCAGTGGGAAGTGCTCGCCTAGCATCCCCAGTATCAGAAATAATTTCTTTTTTTCCCTTAAAACATCTTAAGTCAAGCTAGAGAGATGGCTCAACGGTTAAGAGCACTGACTGTTCTTCCAAAGGTCCTGAGTTCAATTCCCAGCACCCACATGGTGGCTCACAACCATCTGTAATGAGATCCGACACCCTCTTCTGGTGTCTGAAGACAGCTACAGTGTACATATATACATAAATACTCAACTGGGCATGGTGGCACACACCTTTAATCCCAGCACTGGGAAGGCAGAAGCAGGGAGAGCTCTGAGTTCCAGGCCAACTTGGTCTATAAGCGTGAGTTTCAAGACAGCCAGAGCATAGAGAAATCTTGTCTCAAAAACAAAAACAAAAAACCCAGCCCCCTCAAAAACAATAACAAAAACCCTCCAAACCAAACCCTTCTGTCAGCTGGACACGGTGGTCAGTAGAAGCAGCAAGAAAATCTGAGTTCAAAGACAGCTAGGTTTATAAGTCAAGTTTCAGACAATCATAGCTCACAAGATGCTGCTGCAATTCCAAAACAACTGAGGTCAGCAGGGAACGGCCCAGCAATTAGGCACTTTTATCCTCACGGGACTCAGGTTGTTCCCAAACCCAAACAGTTCCCAGACTTCTATAGCTTCAGTCTCAAATAGCCACAGCATCCACCCGCGCGCGCGCGCCACACACACACACACACTTCTAAACCCTGTTTGATCTCTAATTGTACACATCTGAGTGTAATGCCCCAGAGGCAAGAAGGCATCATTCCTCTGGAGCTGGATTACAGCATTATGAGGCACCCCAAACCAGTCTTCTGCAAGAGCACACCAGTCCAACCACTACGCTTTCTCCAAGCCCCTCTATTTCCATTTCTACACGTGTACGGTAGTTTGCTGCAATATGTGCACTACGTGTGTGCACACCGACGGTGCCAGATAAACTTCTAAAAACGGAGTTACAGATGGTTGTGGGCTGCTGTAACCTGGGACCCCTAGTACCTAAATACTTTTCTATTTTAAAAATTATGTTTATTCTTTATGCATGCATATATGGGTCTTTCATAATTTAAGAGGATTTTACTCAGATTCTTAGTTTGGAGTGGTATCGTTCCTGGTGGGCACCCATCTGGCCCAAAAGGCTTTTTGTATTTTTTTTTTTTTAAGATGGAAAAATCTAGTAGTGTTCAAAATGGTGATTCATCATGGGATCTACAAAGCCTGTCAGGGAGGAAGTGAGACCAGCACTGAACTGTCATCATCTCTCCCTTTTTGGGGGCGGTGAGCACAACACCTCACTGTGCAGCCTTGGGCTGACTGCAGAGATCTGTTTGGCTCTGCCTCCTGGGTTAGGTTTAGGTGCGCACCGCCAATGGCCTCTTTGTCAATCCTGTGACCCTGACAGCAGACATCTTCTCTGTACCTAGAAAATTAGCAAGTGTAAATCCCTGTCCTTAAGAGCTGTGTTCTGCTTTAGAACAACTAAGATGGTGGAGATAGAGCACAGCTACAGATGCTGGCCTAGAATCATGGGAAGGCTGCTGGCTTTGACCTGTCGTGTGGGGTGGGGGGATGACCTTTCTGAACTCCTACCTCAGGCTGACGTTTCTGTCAGTGACTGGAAGGTCTCAGAACTAGTATGAGCAGCACCCACTGCCTCCCCATCTCACTACAGACTCTGGGAGACACCAGGATGACCTGACCTTAAGCCCTGGAGTACTGGGTCATTCAGAGCACACCTGCAATGCCACACTCAGGCAGAAGAATCCCGGGCCAGTCTGGGGCACCCAATCTAGCTGCATCAGACAGCCAGAGTAAGGGCAGCCATAGTGGCATGCGCTTTTAATACCAGCACAAGAGAATTTCTGAGAATTTGAGGCCAGCCTGCTCTACCTAGAGAGACACACATGCTGTCTCTCAAAAAAGAACATGAAGGCGGAGAAGTGGCTCAGTGGTTAAGAGCACGGGCTCTCTTTCAGGACCTGGGTTCAATTCCCACACCCACATGGCAGCTCACAACTGTCTGTAACTCCATGAAATTAGTTTTCCTGTAAATACAAAAATCAAAACTACGAATGGGAGAAAAAGAACAGAAAGACCTTGAACTCATCCCGATCCTTGGCCCTCCACTCCCAGACCCTGCTGAGTACAATCATTCTCTAATGACTGACTTTTACGTGCATCGGAATCTTATGTCCTGTCTGTCTATGTGAAGGTCAGATCCCTGGAACCCCCAATACCACACACACGGGTGTGCCTGTAAGCACTCGTGAGGCAGAGGAGGATCAAAGTCCCTAGTTACCCCAGATACAGACTGTGGGTTCTATTCTGCACCACCTTTTGGGTAAAAAGTACAAAATAACAATTATGGTGGTAAATATAAAACACACGACAATCAGATAACACTGGCAATCCCTACAAAGAAAGAACTGAGGCAAATACGACAAAAAGGGAATAGCAGCAGTTTCAGGGACGGCTCCTGTGTGGTATTGTCACAATAAACATGAATCCTTTTGTAAAATTCTACACAACACCAAGAGGGAGCCCTAAAGTGAACTGTAATGTTGCATGGTACAGACATGACAATGGCAGAGTGCTGTGGCACACACCTGCAACTCTAAGCTAGCCCTCTGGAGGCTAAGGGTAGAGTGTCCAAGGCTAGCCCAGACTATCGAACAAGATCCTGTCCTCCAAAGTTCAGAGGTAACAATGCAGGTTCATGAACCACAAACATCACTCTGGTGAGGGCATTGGCAGGGAGACTCTGCTTGTGCTGAGTGAGGCAAGAGGCACGTGGGGACTCTCCCTCAGTTTTGCTTTAAACCTTGCAGATGAGTCGAAACTAACCATTGCATAACATGGTTAAGAAGCCATGAAGAAGTAAATGCAGTGAAGATCCTACAGTGGGAGAAGAAACAAGGCGACAAAGTGCAAGGCATACACAGGCACAGGCATCTGCGGAGTGTTCCAGAATGTGCATGCTGCTTGGGCAATGGAATAAACCACTAAAAAATTAACCAGGCACACTTCTGGCTGGTTACAATTATTTGTGCAGCCTACAGGCAGCTCGTACTTACTAAATAGTAAACTAAAACTTGAGAAAGAATGTGATGTTACATAACTGAAGAACCTTAAACCCAAATGGCACCTCTGCAGGAAGGGTTAACAGAAAAGCTTCGCCAAGGTTATCTTTAGAAGGCCGGTCTTTAAGGCTGACCCTTGGCTGGTATTTGGGCACTTGGATCTTGGACGGTTCTCACCACCCCTCCCCCCAGGATAAGAACCATTCAGTGTCTAATATATCTGCACAAACTACAACTACATGGTTTTATGTTTCCCGTGCATCCTGGGTGCTTTGAGAGCACCCACTCCCCCACCCCCATACCTAAGGTCTTCAGAAGACTTCCCTGGTGTGGTGGCACTGGTCTTTCACCGGGCCTTTCCTCTGCAGACTTGGCCTTGCCAACTTTCACCACAATCAATCTCAGCCACGAGCAGACTAGCTTTGACAAATCAATGAATCCAGGGTAACCTTGGGAACCCCAACACAAGCTTATCTAGTAATCTTGAGGCAACATACTCTTTAAGACCTGATGAGCTACACTCAGTAGTAGCCTAAGGTCATGGGCTGGGTATTAAACCCTGTCTCAAACAGTGTGACAGAGGAGGATGTGCTTAAAGGGACAGCACTTAGAGAACAATGCATCAACCTAGAACATTGGATTCAGCACACTGCACTGCACTAAGGACATGGATTTTTTTTGTTTTGTTTTTGTTTTTTTTCCCCCCAGACAGGGTTTCTTTGTAGCTTGGCTGTCCTGGAACTCACTCAGTAGACCAGGCTGGCCTCGAACCAGAAATCACCTGCCTCTGCCTCCCAAATGCTGGGATTAAAGGCGTGCGCCACCACCGCCCAGCGGACATGGATATTTTTGCGATAGATTCTGAGCTCAATCTCTTGAGGAAGAGTGTGACACTTTTTGGTCCTTCCTGTTGTGTCTAAGGCAGGATGTCATGTAGCCCAGCCTGTTCCCAACCTCCACTCCCAAGTGCTAGAGTGGCCACCAGGCTTGGCTCCGAAAGCTTGTCTCCTTAGGGCAACAACAAAACAGCCTGGGAAGCTTTGAGGTTCCAGGACAATAACCACCAGAGCAGGAGGCTCTTCTGCTAAGAGCTATCATGCTGGGTCAAAGGGCAAAAGGGAGCCATCCATGGCATGTTCAGGACCAACACTCTCAGAGGGGATAAAAACTGGGCTGGAACTCCCAGCTTTGTAAGTCACCAAGTTTACAGCTACCCTGCAAAGTGGGCAATTAAATAAACTCACTTTACAGGTGTGATTCCGAGTGAGAAAATGTCTTTCCCCAGTCCCAGCACCCACAGAGCAGCATGGGGATCAAAGCCACCCCCCACTAAGGACTACCAAAGATCAAAGTAGGGGTGGTGACATATTCCTGTAATCTCAGTATTCAGGAGGCAGGGGAATGAGTTCCAAACCACCCCAGGACCACATACAAGTTTCTGTCTCAGAGATTTTCTTCCAAGTAGACAGATGTTACATGAGATCCTGTCTCAAAACAGCAGAGTTAGGTAGATCTCTGAATTCGAGGCCAGCCTGATCTAGAGTGAGTAGAAATCCTGTCTCAAAAATAGGGGCAGTGGCAAAGCATGTGGGTGCTAGGAACTGAGATCCCTATGGTAGCAGGTAGCTACTTTCTTAGCAGCTGCAGTCGATTGATTCAGGCGACAGGTTCAGTTTGCAGGGTGAAAGAGGCTGTCCCCCACCTCACTCTTAAATCGTGTTACTTTATGCGTAGGTGTTTTGCCTGCATATATTCATGGACCCCCATGTGTGCAGTTCCTGTAGAACTCAGAAGAGGGTGTCAGATCTGCTGGCTGTGACTGCCCTCTGCGTTATGGAAATGGAACCTGAGTTCTGTGCACGAGCTGTCTAGTGCGCTTAAGTACAAGCCATAGCCCCAAATAAATCCTAAGGGAAAAAATGGAGGGCTAGAGAGATGGCTCAACGGTTAAGAGCATTAGCTTCTCCTCTGAATGACCGGGCTTCAATTCCCAGCACCTACATTGCAGCTCACAACTGTCTATTAACAACTTCAGTCCCAGGGGATCTGACACCCTCACATACCTACAAGTAGGCAGAACAACAATACATAAAATAAAAATAAATCATTTAAAAAAGGAGGGGGAACTGGGTGGTGGTGGAACACGCCTTTAATCCCAGCACTTGGGAGGCAGAGGCAGGCAGATTTCTGAGTTCGAGGCCAGCCTGGTCTACAGAGTGAGTTCCAGGACAAGCCAGGGCTACACAGAGAAACCTCGTCTCAAAAAACCAATAAATGAATGAATGAATGAATAAATGAAGAATGGGACAACAAAAACCAAAGCACCTGCATTTTGTGTTCATACTGACATGTATAATGGAGGCTGGGGTCAAGACAACTCTGGATGTCTTTAACTGCCCTGAGATACTATCTCACTGAACCTAAACCTGAGTGAGCAAAGCTAGCTGACCAGGAAGTTCTGGAGAGCCACCTGCCACTGCCTCCCTAGGGCTAAGATTACAGACAGGTGGCACCAAGCGTGTCTTTTTATATGGGTACTAGGAACTCTCTCCAGCCCTACACTTGCTTCTACTGGAGGCGGCCATGGGTGCTACCTCCTACCTACCAATGCAGGAACAACCCTCTGTCTTTCAGATCAGTGCCCCACTGTGACCAGTTTGCTCCAGTGACCCACTAGTCAATCAACATGGTATCCTAAAAGGCACTGTCAGTATTTGTGGAGTGACTGAATCTACACTGGATGAAACCAGCCCAATGTTTATGAAGATGGCTGTGAGGGCACCCTTTTCCTTCCAGGTGTGTAGTACCTACCCTCAAGACATGCAATCTGGGACTAGAGACATGGCTCAATAGTTTGGAGCAGCAGGTAGCTAGCTCTTCCACAGGACCAGCTTCCATTTCCATAACTCAGAGGGCAGTCACAACCAGCAGCAGATCTGACGCCCTCTCCTGGTCTCTACATGAACCACAAACACGTGGGTCCACAAAGATATGCAGGCAAAACACCCACATACAAAATAACACCTATTTAAAATAGAGGTGGGCGGGACCTGCTTCTTCCACCCTGTGAACTGAACCTGTCACCGGAACCCTCCTGCAGCTGCTAAGTAGCTATCTGCTACCATAGGGAGTAGTTCCCCCTAATCTGGAGAGAAAGAGAACCCAACCTAGTTGAGGCAGACCAGACCAGCTACTCTCCTAAACAATGAATAAAAATCCAGACACGCCATGTCCAGGAATCCTGTTAGCCTAGCTTTCAAAATAATGTTCTTCTAAAAATTAGGCAAACCTAAGTCGGTTAAAATGTCCTTAAACACAGCTACCCTGAGTCATACTAACCCCTACCACTGTCCCTCCTCTCTGGCCTTTGCCCTCTGCTTCTTCCTCTCCTAAAGTCAACATCCTCTTTCCTTAAACTTCTGGCCCCTTTGTACTTTTGCTTTTGGGGAATATGTCCTGTTAAAGAAGTCACTCTCAAACAAAAATATAAAAATAAATGCAATAAAACTTTCTTTAAAAATTATATTAGTTCCAGGCCAGCCAAGATAAACATAGTGAGAGACAGACACACACACGTAGTATTTGTGTCTTGTGTATGAGTATGTTGTATGTGGGAAACCAGAGAGGGCAGCCCTGGAGCTGGAGTTAGAGGCAGTTGTGGGCTGGATGCTAAGAACTGAACTTGTGTCCTCTGAAAGAGTGGGAAATGCTGGCCCTTCCACACCACCCTTTCAGAGGAATGTGACCCCCACCCCAGTAACCCACACACCCTGTGCCTGAGATTGTTCATCCTCTAAGAGCTCCCAGTCATTCTCTCTGGCCTCCACAGTACATGCACATACAAATACTCTGGAGAACTATTCAAGACACCCAACACTGACCTCTGGCCTCCATACACATCCTCTTCTCTCCAGTTAAAATAGTCCAAACCCAGTGGGTAACCTGATGCTGACCCCAGGATGCAGGAAACCCACTCCTGCTCGATGGCTCACACATGTATACATACATACATACCTACCTGCACCCACACCCTGCACACCTCTCAGTGAATAAATACACAGTTAAAAACTTAGCTGGAGGCTCAGCATAGTATGCATGCCTCTAATCCTGGCACTAGAGAGGGAGGTGCAAGGCCAGCCAGGGATATACAATAAGGCCCTGTCTCTAAAAACCAACCACAGAAAACCTTAGCTGGGTACGGATGTACACTGTTAATCCCAGTACTAGGAAGGTGAGTGGTGGACTTCTGAGCATGGACTGGGCAGGGATACACAACACAGCGCCACTCTATCAAATAAGTAATAAGACTAAAAAATGGAGACTCCCCATGACCACTTATCCCTTCCTACCCCACACTTCCCTTTCACTCACTTATGACTCCATTTCCCTGACTTTTCTGTTTTCTTTCTGATGCTTTATTTGTATTTCCAGAGAGGATTTCTCTAAGTAGCTCCGGTTTTCCTGGGACTCAGTAGCCCAGGCTGGCCTTGAACTCAGATCCACCTGCCTCTGTCTCCTGAGTGCTGAGATTAAAGGTGAAGTGCCCAGCTTCATTTATACTCAAATGGCTGCTTTGGATGGTTCTTGACTGAAAATGGAGGCCAGTCTCTACTGACATGGCCTTGCCATGCTAATCTGGGACTCCACTCTCCTGCCTCAGCCTACTGAACAGAGATTACAAGCTTGCACCATCAGACTTCTCTTCCATCTAACTAACTTAATACCTAAACAACAAGAGCTTCCCTTGTAAAAAACACACACACACACACACACACACACAGAGGCACACTACAGCATGCTTACAGAAGTCAAGACATCTTGGGCATAAGTATCCTTCCTTACTTTCCAACCGTTTGAGCCAGGGCCTATTTGATTTGAAATGTGGTCCCTTCATTTTCCCATTGCATACATTAGGCTAAGCTGGCTAGTGAATTTCTGGGGATCTTCTGCTGTCCACCTCGCCTTAAGAGCACTGGGGTTACAAACAGACACTACCACACCAGGCTTTGGTGTGTCTAAAAGTTCTGAATACAAGCCTTTCCCTCCTGAACCATCTCTCCAGTCTATCTGTTGTGTTTTCTAAAACCAGGATCTGATGGGCGGTGGTGGCACTCACCTTTGCTCTCAGCACTTGGGAGGCAGAAGCAGGTGTATCTGAGTTTTCAGGCCAGCCTGGTCTACAGGGTAAGTTCCAGGACAGCCAGGGCTACACAGAGAAACTTGTCTTGAAATAAAACAAACAAAAAGACCAGGACTCCCTGACTAGGTTACCCAGGCTGGCCTCAATCCATGAACTCAAGCAATCCTTTTACACTGGCCCTCTGAGGAGCTGGACTGTGGCTTGTACCTCCAAACCTGGCTAAAATGGCGACATTTCTGGTGGACAAAAAGGTTCCACCTTCCTCCTGGATCCACTTCTTTCCAGTGAGGTGCTTCCACTTTAGTGTGTGGCATCCGTCTCTCCCTCTTGGCAATATCTCCAAGACTGGTAGCAACACAACAGCACTTAGCTCTAATGCTAGAACTCTCAATGTCTCCTCCATTAAATGATACTTATTACATACTGAATCATGAGGTCGATAGTTAATAACAAAAATTCACTGTGAAAAACTATCTGCAATGGAATATATGGCAACATTAACTACTACGTCAGGTGAGGCAGCACCATACTAGCATTCCCAACACTTGGTAGTCTGAGATAGAAAGAAATGAAATTTATGGCCAGCCTGAGCCAATCCGGGAAGAAAACTCCAAGAAGCTCCATGTGGTGCCTCTACACTGAAGTGTCATCACAGAGGCAGAGGCAGAACAGACAAATTCAAGGTCAGCATGGTCTACAGGGACTTCCACCTAGAGCAATGCAGGAAAAACGGCCAGCAAAATGGCTGCTCTTGTAAACATGTACCTCAGACCTGAATGTCAAAACAAACTCAATCTTTTTGTTGTTGTTGTTGCTGGTTATTAAGCATCAGGGTTTCTCTGTGTAGCCCTGGCTGTCCTGGATCTCTCTCTGTAGACCAGGCTGGGCTTGAACTTACCAAGATCCACCAGCCTCTGCCTCCCAAGTGCTGATACAACTTGAATCTGAATATGTTTATTAATATGTTGAATCTTAATATGTTTATTGTATGTTTTTCTTTCACTGATAAATATTTAAATGGCCAAATCCCATTGTGGGAGACAGTTCATGTAGCTCACAAGAGCAAAAAACTTTGAGAGCCCCAGAAGACTGAGGTTAGCAGATCATGCCACCACACCCTGCTGCCTATTGAAAGGAAAAATTATTTGCAACAGTGGGAGATGGCTCAGTGGGCAAAGGGACTGCAGCACACGCATGATGATCTGAGTTCTGACTCCTAGCACACACATGAAAAAGACACATGTGGCAATACACGCCATGAAATGCCAACAGCAGGGGAGAGATTGACAAAGCACTAGGGCTTTCTGTCCAGTTAATCTAGCGTGGTTCAGTAGGAGACCCTGTCTCAATAAACAACAACAGTAAAGACAGGGAGGTGTCAGTAAGATAACTTAGTAGGTAATGGAGCCTGCCACCAAGTCTGAAGACTGGACTTGGATCCCAGGAACCTACCCGTAGCTGTCACCAACCGACTGTTGTTATAAGTTGTCTTCTACTATGTTCGGTACCACGCACCCCCTGACACACAGAATAAATTAAAATAGTAACAATAAGGTAGAAAAAAATAATTTAGAGCAGCTGAAGACTCCAGACCTCTGGCCTCCATACACTAATGCTGCAGCACAGGCCTGTGTGGGCCTCACCCAGCTGCCCCTGTGGGTTAAAAAAGGTTAACAGAGGGTGAGGAGACAGCTCACTGGATAAAGGTGCTTGCCACTAAGCCTGAGGACCTGAGTTCAATCCCAGGGTCCCATGTAATGGAAGTAGAGTGCACATTCCTGCAAGTTGTCCTGTGACCTCCTGCCCCACTTTCTCCCCTCTCCTTCCCTCCTAAACGCACACACACACACAAACAGTGTCCAACAAAAAAGCAGAATGGAGTTAATACATACAATCTCCAAGAATTGGGTGGGAGCTGTTCTATCAGAGTTTAAAGAACAGAATTTAAGAAAAGAAAAAGCAGCAAGTCAGGCATGGTGGCACATGCTTTTAATACCAGTTTTAGCATCCTGAGTTCAAGGCTATCCTGGTATACATAGTGAATTTCAGAACAGTCAAAGCTACATAGTAAGGCCTGTCTTAAAAAGAAAGGAAAGCCAGGCAGTGGTGGTGCACGCCTTTAATCCCAGCACTTGGAGGCAGAGGCAGGCGGATTTCTGAGTTCGAGGCCAGCCTGGTCTACAGAGTGAGTTCCAGGACAGAGCTACACAGAGAAACCCTGTCTTGAAAAACCAAAAAAAAAAAAAAAAAAGAAAGGAAAGAAAAAGCAGGAAGACCAGAGACAGAGGAGCTCTCCATGGAGAGAGAGAGCTCACCACTCACTGGCCTGGTACCCAGCACCACCATCTTCACCCACTCCCAACCCACCCAGGATTTCAGGTCCTTCGTGGCAGTAGGAGCTGATGGTTAAGCAACTTTTAAACACCAAGGGGGGAAAACATCTGGATTTAATGCCCTAAGGGGAAAAATCTCTATACTTTGAAGTTGCTATATTTGAATGCAAAGATACTGCTGGTAATCTGAGCATCTGTGGCAAATAAGGAGTAATTTTAAGTAGTCAAAAAGCCATCTTCCAAAATGGTAAATAATCCCAATGGGGGTCAGGAAAGCAGCAAAGCATTTAGACCCAAATTGCCAATATGCTGTAAAGTGGAGAGCTGCCTGTGTATCTGTGTGTGTACATGGAGGGTTGCAGTTTACTCATCAAACCTTACTTTTTTAAAGTGTCCTTTAAAGAAAATAAAGTCAATGTAGTAAAAGGGGGTGCACACTTACACACAGATAATCTCAAAAACCGGAGGCAGAAGATCACTTCCAGGCCAGTTTGTGTTATAAGAGACCCTGTCTCACCAGGCAGTGGTGGCGTACGCCTTTAATCCCAGCACTTGGGAGCAGAGGCAGGCGGATTTCTGAGTTTGAGGCCAGCCTGGTCTACAGAATGAGTTCCAGGACAGCCTGGGCTACACAGAGAAACCCTGTCTCGAAAAACAGAGAGAGAGACAAAGACAGGCAGACAGAGAGAGAGAGGCCTCTCTCTACCCTGAAAAAAAAAAAAAAAGAGTAGGGGTGCAGTAAAGGGCAAAGAGTAAAGGGGGAGGGACTGCAATGTACCTCATAAATGTACCATGCACATATTCCCCGATACAACCTCCTGTTTTTAGTACAAAACACAAAACACCACTCCAGACCACTCAACTTATTTCTGTGTTACTGGCTGTTGAATGCAGGACTTCACCAGGCAAGTCTCCATAACTGAGCTACAAGTCCACCCCTTTTTAGACTAAGACAAGAACTGACTTCTCTAGACTGACCCTAAGATCCTGACTTACTGCTAGAGTATACCTGGCCCACTATACCTGGCCCCTAAAACTTCAGAAAATTAATGTATTTACTGTGTGAGCATATAGGCACCAAAACACATGGGTAGAGGTCAAAGGGCAATTTGTGGGAGGTGGTCCTCTCCTTCCTCCATGTGGGTTCTAGGACTGAACATCGACTGTCAGGGCAAGTGGCCTTGCTGAGCCATTCCACAAGCCCTCAAAAGCACATAAAGCCAAACCCCAATAGACTTGGTAGTGAAAGCCTGTGATCCCAGATGAAAAACAGAGGCAGAGGTTCTAGCTGAGCGCTGGCTACAGTGCTCAAGCTCCTGGCCAGCCTGAGCTACATGACCTTAAAGTTTCAATAATACCGAATCTTAAAAGTGTTCCTGATGATGTAATGCCCCAGCCCTCAGAGATCTGAGTTCAAGGCTAGCCCAGTCTACAAAGAGTTCCAGGACAGCCAAAGCTACAAAAAAGGACTCTGCCTCAACTAAAACAAGAGACATATTACTAAGTCTAGGACCAACCTGAACACAAGTGATCCAAGAAGCTAAGCTGGTTCAGATCTGAATAAAGCAGGTACTGTATGTGCATGTATACACACATGCATGTGCTTATACACATATGTACATTTCCCCAGGACTTACACTTGGGGCTTTGTATGTGAATGTGTCAGGTTTGTCTTTTTTTAACGTTTTACTTAAATGTGTCCATGTGCAGGTGTTCATGGAGGCCAGAAGAAGGTAAGGTGTAGAATCCCTAGGAGCTGCCTGACTGCAGATTATGCATGTCCCTGAAGAGCCCTGAGTGCTCTAACCACTGAGCCCCTGCTTGCAGTCTTAAATCTATCATGCCAGAACTCAAAAGGCTGAGCTAGAAAGCATTTAGGACAACCTGGGCTACATGCTCATTCGTATCCTGTCGCTAACAGAAAAAAGGTATTCATGGCCAGTGAGATAGCTCAGCAGGTAAGTACCTGCTAGAAAAGATTGATCTTTGACAGCTACACAGTATAGGGAGACAACCAACTCCCACATATTTTTTCTGACCTAAACAGTCTCTCAATATAAATTAATCATGATGTAATAAAATTATTTAGAAAAAGAAATGTATTCATAGTGACTTCACATATAAAAAAAAATTTTTTTTTTTTTTTTTTTTTTGGTTTTTCGAGACAGGGTTTTTCTGTGTAGCCCTGGCTGTCCTGGAACTCACTCTGTAGACCAGGCTGGCCTCGAACTCAGAAATCCACCTGTCTCTGCCTCCCAAGCACTGGGATTAAAGGCGTGCGCCACCACTGCCCGGCTCACATATAAAATTAAGCCAGTGGCCTAGACACTAAATTGAAAGGGACAAAGGCTGAAGTGAAAGGGTGAGACTCTACATTCAAACCCTAGTATTATAAAGAAGGAAAAAGGCCTTAAGCCGGCAGTAGTGGCACACACCTTTAGTCCCAGCAGTCGGGAGGCAGTGACAAATGGATTTCTGTGAGTTCAAGGCCAGTCTGCTATTCCAAAAGACCTGAGTTCTTACCACCCATGCCAGGAGCCTCACAACTGCCTGCAATTCTAGTTACAGAAGACCCTACAGGTACTGCACTCACAAGCACAAATACATACATACACACACACACACACACACACACACACACACACACACACACTTCAATGAAGTTAACAGGGTGCCTATATACTCTGGAGAGGCTGCTGTCAAGAAGTTTGAAGTAGCCTCAGCAACACAAGGAGGGCCAGTCATTAAGGTGAGCAGAAGTGGGCAGAGCTCCTTAGTAGACAGTAAGTAGGTACGTCATCCTGAGCTCACCCTCTAGCAACACCAGAAGTGTGGCTTCCAGGCCTTCAGAGTACAAGCACCACAGACTCAGCTCCTAGATAAGGGATGCTTAAATACGGCAGCCTGAGTATCATAGCGACTTTCAGGAAGTTGAAGATACCGAAAGGATGATGTTCATATCTTCCAAAAGATTTCCTATAGTGTGAGCTGAGGGTGCGGCTGAGGTCACAGAGGGTCTACTTAGCATGCAGAAGGTCCTGACTCCATTCCTAGCACTAAATAAAATCAGGCATGGTTGTACAATCCTGGAATCCCAGAGTTTGAGTAGTAGAGGCAGGAGACTCGGACATTTAAGATTATGAGGTCAGTCTGGCTTCATGAGACATCGCAAAAAAAAAAAAAAAAAAAAAAAAAAAAAAAAAAAAAGATGTCTCAGCTGTTCTTGCACAAGCTCCCAGCATCTGTCAGATGGCTCAAAACCACCTGAACTCCAGGGATAAATCTTAAAAAAAAAAAAAAAAAAAAAAAAAAAACTTATGTATATAACAACATCCTGGTCAGCTCAAGTAGAGAGCTAGAAGCAAGAGGGTCAGATGTTCAAGATCATCCTAGGGTTACATGGTGAGTACCTGGCAGTCTGTTCTACATGAAACTATGTCTACCGATGGGGAAAAAGACATAATGCTTTTTCCTTTTTTGCAATTAACAAGCAAAGCTAATACTCTGAGCACATTAGAATCATTCTATTCAGGTCAAGGAAGTGATGATGTCTGTAATCCCACCACCCAGCCCATCTGGGCTGCATAATAGTTATCATGCCAGCCACTCAGCAAGTACCTGCCTCAAACAATCAATAAATCAATCAATCCAGACAGCTACTGCCTAAGCTATCACCTTCCTTGCAAACTAAATAAACAGGAGAAAGAAAAAAGAGCCAGGCATGGTGACACACAGTAGCACTGCATATCTTTAATTGCCAGAACTCGGGAGGCAGAGAGATTTGAGTTCAAGGCCAGCATGGTCCTACATAGTAAGCTCCAGGACAGCCAGGACTGCATGGTCCTGTCCCCTTTTTTTTTTTTTGGTGGTGAGTCTGCTGGCACAGATCATAATCCTAGTTCAACTACAAGTTCATGCAAGGCCTGCCGATAATATATTGCTGAGAACTTGCCTCAAAAGCAGCAAGAGGACTGGACATGTATCTTAGGTGTAGTACACACATGGCACACAGGATCTAGGTTCAATCCCCAGCATGGCAAATAAGATGCCTGAGGATCCCGAGTCCAAGGCCAGTCTCCACTACAGTGCATTCCTAATTATGACACACATACACCCCAGGGGCTGGAAATGGCAGATTCAGAATCCATTGGTTCTGGCCTCTGTGGGCACCTGAGCTCACACACACTTACCCACATACATATATAAATAAGTAAAACAAAAATCTTTTTTAAAAAGCCAACCAGATGATAGTTTCATAACCAAAGTGATAACCAATACCTAAAATGGAATTTGAAGACAAAAAAAAAAAAAAAAAGACTACGAAAGGAAAGGCTGTAAGGCAGCTGCATAAAGCATATCGCCTAAAATGGTGGAAGGCGGCACCTCTGTAGTGAGACCAGAGTACTTAGTAAGGAAGACAGAATAAATGCAGGGGCTTATGTGAACACAAGTGTGAGGCACAGTGACAGACGCCTCTAATAGTGTCACTAGTTTGAGGGCAGCCTTGGCTACATTGAGACCCTGTCTCAATACTAAAAAAGCTACTGTTAAACAGAGGGTGGGGATGTAGCTCAGCGCTTGCCTAGCATGCAGAATGCCCTGGTGTTCATCCCCAGCACTTGAGCGGTAGAAGCAGGGGGATCAAAAAACGCAAGGTCATCCTCAGCTACATAACAGCTTTGACACCAGCCTGGGCTACATGAGACCCCATCTCTCTGAATTAAAAAGAGGGGCCAGAAAGATGCTTGGCAAGAAAAAGCAACTGCTGCTCTTTCACTGGACCCGGGTTGGGTCCCAGCACCTACACAGTGGCTCACAGCTATCTCTAACTCCTGTTCCAGAGCATCTGACGCCCTCTTCTGACCTTCATAAGCACTGCATGCACCTGGTACAACTTACATGCAGGTAAAACTCACACATAAAAAAGAAATCCTTTCCATGTTTCTCATGAAGCTGGTAGGACTAGAGAATCAGATGCCCAGTCAGATAAAGGGCTGTGGTCGGTCAGACTGCAGGTAAGTGAGAAGAGGGAAAGCACTATCCTGCCAAGGGGTTGGTAACAGAGACACATTCCCTATCTCCCCACTGCAAGAGCTCAGCAGGCCCAGTCATTGCCTGGGGAGCGGTCACAGGGACCTACTACTACCACTCAGCAGGGAAGGCATTCACAAGAGTAGGCCCTGGGCTCAGAGGAGCAACAGCCATTTTTCCACAACCTCCCAGGGCTTAACAGTTTGCTCCAATTTCAGATGAATTACTCTTGTTTGTTTAGGTGAACGTCATATGGCATTTAAGTACTGTGACTCTTTAAGTGGAAATACAACCTAGCTAAAAAGCTGGGTCCCTTCCTCTGCTTTATGAAAGAATTAGACTTCAAAAATAAAGATGAAAAGACAACCAATTACAATGACTGGGGCTGGTGGTGGGCACATTCCAGAGTAGGTAATCATGTTCTGAAACCCAGCAAACTGCAGTCCAGACCAGCATCTTTTTTAAACAAAGGCCTTGTTTCACCCCCTTCTGGGAGGTTCACGTATTCCTGTATGTTCCTGCCTCTACTTTCCAAGCCATACACACCCAGCTTTCATTTTTGAACTGGGGCAATGGCTGTTCAAAGATATTATGAAATACCAAGTGCCATTAAATTGTAAGTGTTAAATTCTCTTATCAGATTGGGCTATGTTAATATGCTGTGACTTTTACCTAAAAATAACACAAAAAAAAAAAGCCCAGTATGTATCAGTTGGGTGTGATGTATCCAGTCCTGTAATTCTGGCACTGGGCAGACAAAGGGGCTGTAACACGTGGCTCTGAGTTCAAGGCCAGCTGGTCTACACAGTGAGAACCTGTCTCAAAAAAGAAAAACAAAAAAACCAAAACCCAACATAATTTTCTTCCTTTTCTTTTTTTTTTTTTGGTTTTTTGAGACAGGGTTTCTCTATATAGCCCTGGCTGGCCTGGAACTCACTCTGTAGACCAGGCTGGCCTCGAACTCAGAAATCCGCCTGCCTCTGCCTCCCAAGTGCTGGGATTAAAGGCGTGAGCCACCACCGCCCGGCTAATTTTCTTCCTTTTCAATAATACAGAATTAGTTGTCCTAAGTGACAGGCCCTGAAGTATTAGACATGGACCCAAGCTGCTGGGGTCTGCCTTTAATCAGAATATTTATACATACATATTTAAACACATCCTTTATCTCAAAGAATTCAGGAAGCACATGAGAATTTTTTTTTCCAATTATTTGAGGGTGGGGGGAGGAGGTAGAGAAAAGTACTTAGGGGCTGGTGAGCTGCTCAGCAGGTAAAGGTGCTTGTCAGCAAGCCTTGTGACCTGAGTTCAATTCCCCACACCTACATGGCAGAAAGAGGACTCCTGAAAGCTGGCTTACACAAACATGGCTGGTAATTCTTAAAGAGAAAAAGGAAAAAATAATTTAATCTTCATTTCAGCATTGTAAAGGACAACATGAGAAACAAAGTTAGTTATATGCGATCTCCACTCCAAGATGCCTAAACCACATGACTGAGAACGGCTGGCAGGGCTCCACCCAGAAGAGCCTGCAAAGGGTTATCACTCCATTAAGGACAATGGCTATTGATCAGGCTCCTGAAGAACTCAGAGATTAAGGATTTTAAAACCCACTGATCCCACCAGGAAGACCTGTTTACATAACTGTCAGATTTTTCCCTGGTTAAGAGTGCCTAACCCTTAATCCAGGGAAGTGACTAGTCCCAAACTCAGTCTCCCACAGGAAGCAAATACCAATGGCCCACTCAGGATAGTTAAGTTCTCAAGGGCCACTGAAAGCCAGACTATAGCCCTGCAGTCTCCCCCTCACCCAAGATCCTCAGCAGAAACCTGGCAATTGCAGCTAATCCCAAACACTGTATCTCATACATACCTGTGATATATTTAATCTCTAAGACAGGCACAGAAAGAGTAAGAGCTGATAAGAAAACAGAATGATTATAACAACAGACTGTAAGACAGGTTGAGGACTTTTATTACATTTTCATCATTTTGGACGGTGATTGGCCAAAGAAAGTGAGATGACAGAACCTGAAAATGTGGATGACGGGAGCTATGAGGTCATCTAACAGGTTGGACCCATCTAGGTATTCTGCTTAAATACAAGATTACACACTCATCTTAAATGACCTAACTCTCCTGTTTCGGAATACTGCCCAATCACGATCTCTATCCTATTCACCCACATACAAGGCTGTGCACGGATTCCAACCACAGCATTCCCAGAATAATTCCTCTAGATACAACTAAACCTAGTTCCTTCACCATCAAGAGTTCAGCTCACAGAGAGCTCAGCTGGGGTGGTAAAATGGAGTTTCTTTCTTCATGCTAAATTCTGGAATGAGGGCTGTTCCAATTTTTCTGGTGCTGAGACCCAAACTCAGGGACTCTCACACTCACACACAGGCAGTTGGATGAGCTGCTGGGCCAAGGAACCAACCCTGTTTCAGTTAAGGGTTGTGTGAAAATTCACACTGAGAAGTAATTTCCTCAAAACCACAGAAAATAGGTTTGAGAAAACTTTCTTTTAAAAAAGGTTTTTATGCTGGGCAGTGGTGACACATGCCTTTTTTAACCCCAGCACTTGGGAGGCAGAGGCAGGTGGATTTCTGAGTTCGAGGCCAGCCTGGTCTATACAGAGAAACCGTCTCGAAAAACCAAAAAAAAAAAAAAAAAAAATCTTTTATTTTACAAATGGTTCTTCCTTTCAAAGTACTGTCAGTAAAACACAACCTTCCCATATTTAGATGGAAAATATTTTGTATTGGGTTCTTATTCCCTAACAGCTATTGCAGATGGCCAGCAGGAAGCCACCATTTTTTAAGGTTTTTATGAAAACCTGTTTCGATGAGATAACCCTAAATGCACACCCAACCTCTTCACTATGACCATTTTATCTAGAAATCCACTCACTTCCTCATGGTTGGGTTTTAAAATAGAGAGATGAATGCTTAAAAACATGAAAGTACCCTATCAACTTCTGCTAATGGGAGTTTAAGGTGAATGGGCTTGTCTAGACATCACTGGCCGTTTCTAAAAGAAAACAAAATTTTGATTTTGGGGACCAAGGCCCATCTGGGAGAAGATGAAGTATTCAATGGCACCTGGCTTATCAGCTCATTTCTGCATTACCTTGGACAAATGCCATCTGAAAACTCCCTACCAGCCCTTAGGTGCATTGCAGCCTCTGTGTCATTGTGTGTGACATCACTGGGTTGCTATGGATATAGGTGCGAGGTCACTCGCTCTCCTGTGGAACTAGAAATAGGGGAAAATTAGAGTCTACATATCACAAACTGAAGACATTTCTAACATCAGTGACCCTACTGGAAGTCCAACTTGTATCCTTTAATCGTTAAACTGTTATAAAAAGGTAACTGTAACAGCACACTAATACAACAGTATCTCTGACTTTAAAACTATTTTTTTGTAAAGTGAAAAACATCTGTAGCTCATTTAATTAGGAAAGGATAAACACCTGGCCTTTTGAAAAAAACAAGAAAAAAAAATCATTTAAATTAAAGAGTCTCTCCTGTTTTATTTGTAAGGTCTGAGAGGGAAGGAGCACTCCAGCACCCACTTCACACCAGAGATGCATTTAACAACCTTTGTTACATAAGCAGAAGTTAGATATTAAGGGAGTGGAAAACCCAATTCTTAATTTTTGAAAACCCGAATATTAATTTTTCTACTGAATTTTGCAATACCCAGGACTCTCCCCCATCTCTGCTGGCAAAGTGGTCCCCAATTCATTAATAAATTGACTGTAACTGACAAAATGGTGCAACTAGTTAGGATTTTGCATCTCAGACAAAAATGCGACAGTATTCTCTTCTCATCAGAATGAGGATGCATCATTAGGTAAGGGAAAAAAAAAAAAAACTCATACACATTTAACGAAAAAAAAATTTTTTTAAAGACTTTTTTTCCCTTTAACTCCTCCCAGCCTCCACCCAGTCTAGGCTCTCTGCAATATGACAAATGCAGAATCTTCTGGAATGACTTGATACTGCCTCCCACCACCGCTTTGTTTGCAGTATCAGATCAGACAGAATATTTTTTTATACTCATACGAATTTCTGCAGACTCGTGCCTGCAATTAAAAGAGAAACTGCATGTCTCAGTCAGTTAACATGCAAAGGTATTAATATTTAACCCTTTGAAATGAAAAATAAAGGTGCCATATAGAGGGCCATGAATGGGAATGCCAGCGACACACACGTATCCCTCCCTTCCTAACAGGCTTGCATTGGGGAATGGGTAAAAGAAGCCTTTTGTTAAGAAAAACGTGAGCAAGGTGGTTTCGATTTTACATCACTGAGGCCGGGTTTGGTTTCTTTCTCTTTCTTTCTTTTTTTTTTTGGGGGGGGGTGTACATTTTTTTTTCTTCCCGAAATGTCGTTAAAAGATGTGTCAGTGGGGAAGATGCGAGTGGGGGGTGCTGATGGAGTGGGGAGGCGGCAAACTGGGAGACCTGCTGAGTGAATGGGAAAGGCGCCGCCCAGACACCAGGGAGAGAAAGAGGAACCGCATCCATGCGGTCCCCCCGCCCCCACGCCTAAGCTGGGAGGAGGGGAAGTGGGCACAAAGGATGCGCACGGCCCCCAACTCAGGTCTCTGGACACTCAGGGTCACAGAGAGACCCTCACCCCACAGCAGAGACCAGCCACGCAAGACCCCCCCAGCCCCGAACTCGGAGAGGCTGGAAAGAGGCCGCGTCACCACTCGGGTGCATGAGCCACACTTACTAGGACCCGGACCCAATCCCTCCAAGGAGTGAGATGGAGAGGTGACCCTACAGTCGTGACAAGGCGACATGCCCCTAAGCATGCCTTCCACGCCGAGGAACGCGGTGTCGGGAGCGGCTGGGGCGAGGCAGGGGGGAGGGGAGGAGACACTCACGTTCTTCATGGCCGCGGCCATATCGTCGTAGCGCTCCGCCTGCTCGGCCAGCCGGGCTTTCTGCACCAGTTGCTCGCGGTCCACCATCTTCGCGGGACTGAAGAGGGTCGGCTGGAAAGAAGGAAACTAAAGACCGCCTTGAAGGGCTTTAGGAAAAGAGAGGAGCGGCTTGGAGCTCGTGTGTCGGAGGGACCGACCCACGAAGCAAGCTGCTGAGGCGAGGACGAGAAGAAGGCGGCACGAGCTGCGACCGCGGGACCCGGCGCAAGGAGGCTGCGGCTCCAATGCGTGCCGCGGGAGGACAACCCCCTGCGGTCCCGCCCACACGAGTGACGTAAAAGTCACCGCCCACTCGCGCGTGCGCGCGCGCCCCGCCCGGTCCCGCCCGACCCTGCATTTACTGGGCTTCTTCCCTATTGAAACCTTCGTGGTGGCTCCTCGCGATTTTCTCAGCGTATCCCCAGTTCTCCACTGCTCCCTAATGTGCCCCTTTCTTCACTTCACCGTAAATCTTCAGCTTCGTCAAACCCACCTCACCTTGCCCCCTGAGGGAACCCCCCTTTTTTTTTTCCATAGCCTCTGGCGCGTGGACTCCTGGGAATTGTAGTTTGACCCACAGAAAACTAAATTGCAGCGTAGACCAAGGACAAAGGGGCGGTGGAGACTACATCTCCCAGTGGGCATAGCGCGCAGGCAGAGGCGGACCGGGTTGGGGGCAGGGTCTAAACCCGCAGCCGCTGGGGACCCCTGGCGGGGAGTAGCCTGCACTAGTCTAAGCTAATGCTGATTCACGGCCTCGCCCCGTGGCCTCTGGACAGCTGGGAGGAGAGAAAAAGCCAGGGCCTCAGATCTGGACTCTCTGAAACTGAAGTAACTGGTCATGGTGGGGGTTCGGAGAAGAACACGAGTATAAAGTAGGCAAAAGAAGTACAGACCCCGTAAATCCAAACTGCCCAACCACCAGCATCGACAGGGTAACCCTGCCCTAGAGATGGCCGCGTGAATGATGCAACCCTTGGACAACTGTCTACAAACACACCAAGGTTGCAGTCTCCAATGATGCACTTTCACATCCGACTTAACTGGATGAAATCACGGAATGACACATATCCGCCCGGTATATTGCTTATTTTCCCTAAATGGTGTAGCCGTCTGCAGACTGACCCTGGGGGACTCCCTTCTTCCTCTCCAGTGAACTGGACCAACGGCTGCCTGAACTCACACCCCCTGTAGTTTTGACTGCGTATTTTATTTTTCTTGTGTTTTTATGGATTGTTTGGTTTGAAGCAGGGTCTTAATAGCTCTCAAGGTGGCTCCAGACAAAGTTCTGGAATTACAGGCATGTACCAACACAATGGCCTTGACTGCATATTTTATTTGCTTCATCTACTCAACACGTTGAACGAATAACAACCTTATTCCAATGACTTTGAACATTAGGGCACAACAATACACAAAGCCGACATTGCACTCAGCTCAAGAAAATAGGAGACAACTGTTTGAAACCCAAGACAAGCAAATGAGGTAACAATTTAACACATCAAAGTGAACCTGGCCTCCAGGTTCTCCTGGCCTCCCTCAGTCCCTACCTATTATATAGTAAGGCTAGTGAAAGTGCGGGCGCCCTCTACCTAGGGGGCCGGGTGGGGGAGGCTAGGCTGCCTTTCCCCCAGGGGCTCTTCCCTATATAATCCCGACATTTTGCTTACTCACCTTTTCTTTTGCTCCTTTTCTACCTTTGGCTTCCTGGCTGGTTCCCCTCTCTTCATGGTTGAGGATCATGACCACTCTGAACTCGTCCAAATGTGTCTGCTTCTTGCTTTGTCTCCTCTTATATCTATAATAAACTTTCTCCTTGGCCATACTTAGGAGCACTTCTATCCTTTCCTTTCTTTTTTATTGGTTTTATCCTCAATTGGTCTTTAATCCCCGCATCGGAAGGCAGGCAGATTGCTGTGAATTCCAGCCCAGACAGGGCATCTTAAAGATGAATGAATGAATGAACGAATGAAAAATAGAGGATAGAAGATCCCACTACCATATTGCGCACAGATAATTCTAGTACTCAGGAAATGGACAGACCAGAATGTCAGTGTTGTCCTTGATTGGGTAGCAAATTTAAGGTCATTATGGTATACACAAGACACAGGAAAAGAAAAGAAAAAAGATAAGGGGCTGGAGACCTGGCTCAGTGGTTAAGCTTGCTTGTTGATCTTCCAGAGAGCCCAAGTTCAGTTCCCAGCACCCAGTCCACTGGCTTATACATGCCTGTGATTCTAGTTCAGTCTACTGCTTATACACGACGTGATTCTAGTTCAGTCTACTGGCTTATACATGCCTGTGATTCTAGCTCCAGAGAATCTGATATACTTTTCTGGCCTCCTTGGGCACACAAATGTAACAAATACATAAATAAAAATAAATCTTGAAGCCAGGTGTGTGGCGAAAAGCCTTTTATCCCAGCACTCAGGAGGCAGAGGCAGGTGCATCTCTGTGAGTTTAAGGCCAGCCTGATCTACAAAGCAAATTCCAGGACAGCCAGGGCTGCATACAGAGAAACCCTGTCTCATAAAACAAAAACCAAACCAAACAAATCTTGAAAAAAGAATAAAAAGCTAGGTAGAGTGATCCCAGCACTCAGAAGACAAAGGCAGACAGATCTAAAAAGCAAATTCTAGGACGGCCAGGGATACACAGAGAAACCCTGTCTTGAAAAGATGAAACAAACAAACAAACAAGGGGTTTTTCAAAACTCAACCTCCAACATCATACAAAAAAGTATTTTCAGCTGAGTGTTGGTGAATGGCTTTGAACAAGGCACTTGGGAGGCAGAGGCAGGTGGATCTTTGTGAGTTTGAGGCTAGGTTGTTCTATAGAGTGAGTACCAGGACAGTCAAGAGTATACAGAGAAACCCTGTCTTGGAAAGAAAAAACAACAACAAACAACAACTTTCAACTGGACAGAGGTCCTTAAAAAGACTCTACAAGGGGGTCAGCAACAAGGGATCCAATTGAGCCCTCATAGACTGAAGGAGCTGAGGAGACAGTAGGGAGCTTGTGCTCGCCTTGCAAACAAGGCTTTAACTTGAGCCCAGCACCTACATTTAAAAAAACAAACAAACAAAAAGCCTGGGTGTGGTAATACAGATTTGTGATCTCAGCCCCGAGAAGGCAGAGAAAGACAGACTCATGGGGGCTCCTTGGCCAGCAAGCCTAACCTACTTAGCAAATTCCAGGCCCAGTGAGAGAGCCTGTGGACACCTGTAGACCAGGCTGGCCTCAAATTCACATAGATCATCCTGCCTCTGCCTCCCTAGTGGAGGAATCAAAGGTATTCACTGTCACCTACCTGGGCCACTGAGACAGATTTATTGATAGCTTGTTTGGCTGTTGCTGTTTCATAAAATTCTAATGGGGTTTAGGACTCAGAATATAAGGGACATTAAGTGACAGGCTAAGTGATTCAGGAGGTGGAGGCAGGGTTGGGGTTTGATGTTTTCATTGGCAGTTTTTACTTACTGAGACCCCACCCAGGGTCTCACATGAATGCTGCCCGATTGAATCATGTCCCCACCCCACAACATTTTTTTTTCTGTATTCACCTAGTCCCTCCCCGGCCCAGGAATAAGATCACTTTTAAATAATAAACGAAGCCTCTTTATTATTGTCCTGATGGATTTTGTTTGTCTAGTTGGGGGCTGGTTGGAGGTGGTGGTTTGGTTTTTCCCACCTTCCTTTTATTTTAGAAAATGCTGATTGTTTTTCTGTTCTAAGATCTGGCATCATATAGTTCAGGGGAAACTTCAACCGGTGTAGCCAAGGATAACCTTGGCTATCTCCTATAAACCAAGGATAACTCCTAATCCTCTCACCTCTGTCTGAAACTCACTATGTAGCCCAGGCTGGCCTTGAACTCCTCGATAACTGTGTGCCTTAGGCCCCAGAATACAGGGGTGACAGGTGTGAACCACCATGCCCTTCACAAGATATTTTAACAATGATAGACCCTGTCTCAAAAACCAAAACAAAACAAAAAAAAAAAAAAAAAAAAACAATGATAGGAAACAATCAGATCTGCATATTGTCTTCATGACTATTGATGGACCAGAAGTTATCGCAGGACCTGGTGACTGAAAGCATACAGAACATGGAACATCAAGCAACTGGGGAGATAGCTCAAAAGTTAAAAGCGTTTGCTGCTCTTGCAGAGGACCGGATCAATTCCTCACACCCACATGGCAGGTTACAACCACATGTAACTCCAGTTCAGGGAAAGCTGATGTCTTCTCCTGACCTCCACAGGCACCAGGCTGCACATACACCCATGCAGGCCAAGCACTCAGATACACAAGATGATAAAGAAATTGAACATATGAATGATGCGAGCATGGCAGCCAATCCCTCTAATCCTAGCATTTGGAAGACTGAGGCAGGAAGATTGCCCAGAAATTTGAGACTAAACTCAGCTACAGAATAACTGTCTGTCTCAAAACTCCAAAACAGCTGGGTTGGAGGGATGGCTCAGTGTTTAAGAGCACCGGCTGCACTTCCACAGACCCTGAGTTCAATGTGTAGCTCCCACATAGTGACTCACAGCCATCTGTAGCTCCAGTTCCAAGGGATCTGACACCACTTCTGACCTTCATAGGCACAAGACATGCACACAGTACACAGATATACGTGTAGACATAAGACCTGTACCATAAAATAAAAAGTAATCCAAAAAGAGGGTTAGCAAGATGGCTCAGTGAGGAAGGGTGCTTACCACCAAACCTGACAAACAGAGTTCAATCCCAGGAGTCCACCTTGTGGAAGGAGAAAACTGACTCCCATATGTTGTCCTCTGACCTACACACACAGACACACACACACCAGTGCATGTGCTCCTTCATACACACACAAAATAAAGTACAGAAAGAAAAATCCAAAACAAGGAAAAAAATGAATGAATGAATGAATGAGATTAGTAAGTGATGAATGCAGTTTTGGGGTGCTGCTCTGCCAAGCATATAAGGAACATACCAAATGAGGAGAAATTCTAGAAATAGTTCTGCTCACCATCTTCTGCACAGATTTGGCCTGCTTCTCTTAGCATAACACCAGGCAATAGTCAGACCCTAGTGTAAAAAATAAACCAAAAAAACCCCAAAACCTTCCTACTTCCTCTGGCTCACCTTTGAAGAAGCCTTTTCAGAGTCACCCCTCTTCCCTGTAGACCCTGGTCCAGTCTGTGTCAGCTCCTCACCAGAGCTGCCTGAGTGTTATTAAACAGCCCAATAAATGACGCACCGAGGTGTATAGCAAACTCGTAATACCAGGAGTTGGGAGGTGGAGGCAGGAAGGTCAAGAGTTCAAGGCCAGCCTGAGCTACACAGTGAGACCTTGTATCAGAAAAGAAAGAATTAATTAGTTAATTAATTTAAGAACATCTAGACTGACTTGGACCTTACTTCAAAGTAAGAGTTGTTATTATTATTATTATTATATTACTATTATTATTATTATTCTCTTTTTGAGATGGTCTGTCTTCCAACTCTCTATGCAGCCCCAAGCTGGCCTTAAACTCCTGCTCCTTCTCATGTCCACCTCTCACACATTGGATTAAAGACCTTTACCACCTGGCGCACGCCTTTAATCCCAGCACTTGGGAGGCAGAGGCAGGCGGATTTCTGATTCGAGGCCAGCCTGGTCTACAGAGTGAGTTCCAGGACAGCCCGGGCTACACAGAGAAACTCTGTCTCGAAAAACCAAAAAAAAAAAAAAAAAAAAAAAAAAGAATGCACACATACACATATACACACTCACACATAGTCATACACTATAAATAAATATTTAAACTTAAAAAAAAAAAAAAGAACAGAACACTGTGGACGATAGCTCACGTTTCAACTGCCAGCACATGTTTGAGTTCCAGACCAGTCAAGGCTGGACTGTGAGAACCTGTGTAAAAAAACAAAACCAGGTAGCTCAGTAGGACCTTGGCCTCCTGACCCTCCTGCCTCCACCTCCCAAGTGCAAGGACTGCAGACGTGAGCCGCCAGGTCTGGTTTCCACCGTGCTGGGGCTTAAGCCCCAGGCCTCATGCATACTGGGCAAAAACTCCACCACTGAGCTCTGTACCACTAAGCCCTGCCCCAAGCCCTCTCCCTGTTTTTCCGACAAGAAGGCAGAAATACAGCAAGGCTATGTGATCAACTGAAATCCACACAGGCATTGACTAGCTGAGTCTGAAATATAAAAGCAGGTAGTCCTTCTGGGCTCCTTGCAGCAGTCAGCTAGCTACTCCGGCTCCAGCGGTGAGGCCTGATCTATCTTTGCATCTGCTCAGAAAAAGAGGGAGGAGCCTCTGCTGTGAAGACTGTTCTGACACAAGGTCATCATCCATCCTTCTCCCGCACTGGAGGACACGACCTTCTACTGCATCTTCTCCGGCTGAGTTGGCAGACAAGCAGACCAGCCATAGAAATCAGTAGCCTGCAGTCAGAAACCATCACAGCCCTGTCCTCTGCTGGTTTCTTCCAGAGGCTGGAAATCCTCAAATTAGTGCATAAGGGGACAGTGGCAGTGGCAGTATTGTCTTTGACAATCTACCAACAATGTACCCTTCCTGGTCCTGAGACTGCATTCACCATCTCTTCCCTAACATGGGCAGCTTGCAGTAGGGGCAGACAACACCAGGTTCTGGTACAAAGGATGATGGGAAAATCTCAGTGAGCAGCCTCTACAGTAGATCCTCAATCAGCAGAAGAGGCCTGTGCTGAGAGACAGGACTCAAGTGTTACAGACCTTGACTTTGTCATTGAACTTGCCGGATGACCTTGGCAAGTACATTCTCTCTCTGGGTTTTGTTTTGAAACTATAAAGGGAAGAAATTGGATATATAATCATTTTTATGCATACGTCTGTATATTTGTGATTTTGTGTGTATAGATGTACATGTATACACCAGAGGACAACCTTGAGTGTCATCCTCAGGAAAGCCATTTACCTTCTGTAAGACAACATTGGCCTGAACCCCACAGATAAGCCTAAACTGGCTGGGCAACAAGCCCCAGGGGTTCAGCTGTCTCCACCCTACCACCACCACCACCCCCACCACCTCCACCCCCACCACCACCTGCACCACCCTCCACCCCCATCCCCCAGTATTTTTTACATAGGTGCTGGGGATTGAACTTATGGCCTCATGCTTGCAAGACAAACCCTTCACCAAATGAGCCATGTTCCCAACCCAGATGAATGCTCCTTAAGCTACCCCCTTCTAGTAAGTAGGGCATAATGATGCATGCCTCAGCACACAGGAAACCGGCCTGGGCTACAGGGTGACGTCCAAGCCAACCAAGATTGTCGCGTCTTCTCGGCCGGCAAGTAAGACACGACACGCCTGGATTCTTCTTTAACAGCTCTTTTATTCCAGGCACAGTCTTCATCCATCGAAGGGGCGGCAACCCCCAAGCAGCTGAAATGCACTGCTTATATACCCTTCCAAGGGGGCGGGCCAGGCGGCCTGTTCTCTCAGGATTGGTTAGGGCCAATACCTCATTAGCATAAGCCCCAGGATGGCTGGGGCCTGTGCCTCATTAGCATAAGCCCTGTGAGCTCATGTCTCATTAGCATAAGCCCCATGATTGGTTAGTGCTCATGCCTCATTTGCATAAGCCCTCTCGGGAGGCTTGAGGCTGACGCATGCGCAGTAGGCTTATACAGGACGCTGCGCCAGCCATGTTGGAAACCGGCACTGTCTCTTCGGCTGCCTACATCTCCCCCTTATTTATTTTATAAATTTGAAATAGGTTACTTCTGGACCCTTCAGATTCGTCCTAGGCCTCCCATGCTTTGAACTCATTCACCAGGTGATTATCAAAAGGCTTTAGAAGGCACTTCTTGAAGGAGCCACTATGGGCAAAAGTCGCAAAACGGTTTGGCCCTTGGGAAAATTTAGGTTTTTGGGCCCCAAAAAAAAAAAAAAATTGTCTTTTCCATGACTATTGAGGGACCAAAAGTTTCGCAGGACCTAGTGACTGAAACAAACAAACAGGGGAACATCAACCCAACGGGGGAAAAGCCAAAATTTAAAAAAGGCGTTTGCTCTTTTTGCAAGGACCGACCCAATTTTTCCCCCGGGCACCCAAAAGGCAGGTTAAAAACCCACATTAACTCCAGTTCAGGAAAGCTGATTCTTCTCCTGACCTCCACAGGCACCAAGGGCTGAAAAATACCCCCCATGCGGGCCCAACACTCAGAAACACAAGATGATAAAAAAATTTTGAAAAATAAAATGATGCGGGGCATGGAAAGCCAATCCCTCTAATCCAGCTTTTGGGAAGACTGAGGCAGGAAATTCCCCAAAAAATTTGGGAAAACAAACTAAAGTTTAAAGAAAAACCCGGGGTTCTGTCTCAAAAGCCAAAACAGCGGGGTTGGAGGGGATGGTTTAAAGTTTTAAGGGCCCCGGGGCCTTGGGGCCACCCACAGACCCTGATTTCAATGTTTAGCCCCCACATAGGCCCTCACAGCCTCTGTACTCCATTTCCCAAAGGGATCTGCCCATCCCCCCTGCCCTTCATAAGGCACAAGCCCATGCACACAGTACACAATAAAAACGTGTAACATAAACCGCCATAAAAAAAAAAGAAAACCAAAAAAAAAGGGTTACAAGAGGGGTTCAGTGGGGAAAGGGTGCTTACCCCCAAAAACCTGCAAACAGAGTTCAATCCCCAAAAATCCACCTTGGGAAAAAAAAACTGACCCCCAAAAATTTTTTCCTCTGACCTACACACACAGACACACACAACACCCCAAAATGCAGGGGTTTCCTTAAATACACACACAAAAAAAAGTACAAAAAAAAACCAAAAAAAGGGAAAAAAATAAATTTGAAAAATGAATGAATGAATGAAGAGTTTAAAATTGAAAAAAGAAATTTTTGGGGGGGGCTGCTTTTCCAAACATTTTAAGGAACATACCAAAGGAAAAATTCTAGAAAAATTTTCCTCACCACCCTTCCCGGCACAAAATTTTGGGCCTCCCCCTTCTCTTAAGAAATAAAAACCCGGGCCCAATAGCCCGACCCTAGTGTCAAAAAAAACCCAAAAAAACCCCCAAAACCACCCTTTTTTCCTCGGGCTAAACCCTTTGAAGAACCCTTTTTTCAGAGCCCACCCCCTTCCCTGAAAAACCCCGGGTCCGGGTCTGTGTCAGCTCCTCACCAAGCTCTGAGTTTATTAAACAGCCCAAAAAAAAGCACCGAGGTGTATAGCAAACTCGTAATACCAGGAGTTGGGGGTTGGAGGAAGGGAAGGTCAAAGTTCAAGGCCAGCCTAAACTAAAACAGTGAGCCCTTTTAATCGGGAAAAGAAAGACTTAAATTAAAATTTAAATTTAAATTTAAGAAAAACTAGACGACTTGGCCCTTTTAACTTCAAAGTAAAAAGTTGTTATTTTTAAATTATTACAAATTAAAATTTACAAATTATTTTTTTATTCCCATGTTTTGAGATGGTCGTCCCCAACTCTCTATGCACCCCCAACGGGGCCTTAAACTCCTGCTCCTTTCTCATCGGGTCCACCTCTCACACATTTGGTTTTAAAGCCCTTTTAAAAAAACCGGGAGAAAAAACGCCTTTAATCCCGGGCACTTGGGGGGCAGAGGCAGGCGGATTTCGAGTTCAAAGGGCCACCGGTCTACAGAGTGGGGTTTCCAGGACAGCCAGAGCTACCCCGAAAAAACCTTTTTCTCAAAAAAAACCAAAAAAAAAAAAAAAAAAAAAAAAAAAGCCCCAAATTCACATGTACACACTCAAAACCATTTCACACATGTCATACACTATAAATAAATTTTTAAACTTAAAAAAAAAAAAAAAAACCCAAACATTTTGGGGACGGTTTAGCCCATTTTTTAAAAACTCCCAGCACATTTTTTGATTTTTCCAGACCAGTCGGGCGGGATTTGGGGAAAAAACCTGTGTAAAAAAAAAAAAAACCAAAGGGAGCTCATGGGACCTTTGGGCCCCTGACCCCCGGGGCCTCCACCTCCCCAAGTGGAAAGGGATTTGCAGACTGAGCCCCAGGTCGGGGTTTCCAACCGTGCGGGGGTTTTTAACCCCAGGCCTCATGCAAACGGGGCAAAAACTACCCCAAATGAGCTCTGAAACCACAAGCCCTGCCCCAAGCCCCTCCCTTTTTTTCCCCAAAAAAACAAAGAAGCAAAAATTCGGGCAAGGTTTTTGGATAAACCCTGAAATCCACAAAAGGCTTACAAAGTTTGAGCCCTGAAAATAAAAAAGAGGTAGCCCCTTTCCCGGGCCCCTTGCAGAAATCAGCTGGGCAAACCCCTGTTTCCAGCGGTAGGCCTGACCCAAATTTTGGGGCATCTGCTCAGAAAAAGAGGGAGGACCCTCTGCGTAAAGACTGTTCGACACAAGGCATCATCCATCCTTCCCCCGCCGGGAAAGGACCCCTTTATTTGCATTTTTCTCCGGCTGAGGGGCAGCCAAGGGCAGGACAGCCAAAAGAAATCAGGGGCCTGCAGTCAAAAACCATCACAGCCCTGTCCTCGCGGTTTCCTTCCAAGGTTTGGAAAAAAAACCTCAAATTAGTGCATAAGGGACAGGGGCCCAGGGCAAATTGTCTTTAAACAATCTACCAACAATGTACCCTTCCGGGTCCTGAGACGCTTTCACCATCTCTTCCTAACATGGGGGAGCTTTCAGTAGGGGGGAGGGCAACACCAGGTTCGGGGACAAAGGATGAAAGGGGAAAAACCCCAGGAGCACCCCCTACAGAAAAAACCTCAATCAGGCAAAAGGCCGTGCGAGAGACAGGACTCAAGTGTACAGACCTTTTACTTTGTCATTGAACTTGCCGGGAAATTTACCTTGAGCAAGTACATTCTCTTTTCTGGGGGTTTTGGGTTTTTAAACTATAAAGGGAAGAAAATTGGGGTAAATAAACATTTTTTTTAATTTTTAACAAACCCGATAATTGGGGATTTGTGTTAAAATGAAAAGTATACACCAGAGGACAAAACCCTTTATGTCATCCTCAGGGAAAACCTTTACCTTCTGTAAGACAACATTTTGGGCCCGAACCCCACAGATAACCTAACGGGTGGGCAAAAAAGCCCCCCGGGGTTTAGCTTTTCTCCACCTCTAACACCACCACCACCACCCCCACCACCTCCAAACCCCCCCCCCCCCCTGCACCACCCTCCACCCCCATTTCCCCCCGGGGGAATTTTTTTCATAGGTGCTGGGGGGTTGAACTTTTGGCCCCATGCTTCAAGACAACCCTTCACCAAAAAGGGGCCCCGTTCCCAACCCAGATAATCCCCCTTAAGCCCCCCCCAATAGAAAGTAGGGCAAATGAGCAGCCTCACACACAGAAACCGCCTGGGCCCCGGGTGACTAAAACCCAACCCAAGATGACACAGTGAGCCTCATCTTTAAAAACAAAACAAAATAAACTTCTGGGCCGAGAGATGATTCGGTTTTAAAACATGGCGCTCTTGGGGTTGGTTCTAGCACCCATATGGTGCTCACGGTGTCTTTTAACCCCAGTTCGGGGGATCAGATTCCTTTTGGGCCTCTGAGGGCACTGTGCATTTGGGGGATTTTGACACACATGTAGACAAAACACCCATACAGATTAATAAAAAAAAATAAAAGATATTCCATTCTTGTGGGCGGGGCTGAGCACATCTTTAATTCCAGCACGGGGAAAGCCGGGCAGCAGAAATTTAAGTTACCAGGGCTACATGGAAAACTTTTAAAAAATTTTAAAAATTTTGGGGCTAAAGTTGACACCCCCCCCCCCCAGAAAAAAGGGGGTGTCACAATTGTAGCTCATGACCATCACGGACATTGTGCAACAAAAATACTCACAACGTAAGAAAAATTATAATAAAATTTTAAATTTAAAAAAGGGGTGGAATGTGGGTTACACATTTTTAAATCCCACCCTAAAAGAGCCAAGGCACCGATCACGTAAAACAAGGCCCCTGGTTTAAATAAAATTTTTTGGTCACCCAGGGCTTTATAGTAAGCCCCTGTCTCAAAAAAAAAAAAAAAAATAAAAATCTTTTCAATCAAAAATTGGGAACAGGGCCCCACACCAGAAACCCCTACGGGGGAAAAAGAACGGGTGGATTGTTTCTTTTTTCCAAGACTATAAACAAAAAATAAACTCCAACCCGGGGCTGGCACAGCGCAATACCCCTAAGCAAAATAAAAAGGGAAAATTTCTTCCAGTCAAAAGCTATGGTTCACACTGTGGTCTTAGTTTTTAAAAAGGTTTTAAACAGGAGGACCCCGGAGCTCAAAGGTCCAGAGCATTTTGGGCCCCATAGCAAAACCAATAGGAAAAGGGGGAGAGGAGAGGGGGGAGGGGAGGGGAGGGGGGGGGAGGGGAGGGGAAGGGGGGGGGGAAAGGGGGGGGAGGGGGGGGGGGGAGGGGGGGAGGGAGAAAGGGGGGAGGGGGGAATTGATCTTCCCATTTGAATCAGAAAGGGTTGCGTTAACCCCGAGTATCAGTATCTTTCCTTGCCGGGGGTAAAAATTTTTAAAAGGGCCCTTTTTTAAAAAGTATTTTTATTTTCCCCTTTTCTTTGCCTTGGCTGTATTTTTTTTCCCGCCCATTGTGGGGGGGGCCAAACACTCTGCTCTGTCCCTGGGGGGAAAATTTTTGGGCCCTATCATGGAGCCCCTTTGGAAAATTTCCCACTGGGGGGGTGGAGGGGAAGGGGGGGTACGAGTGACAACCCCCACTACATAAACATTCCCTTTTTTAAAAAAAAAAAAAAGCCCCAATTTAAAAAATTTTGGGTTGCTGATTTATGCCTGAAGCCCCCGCGCTTAAAGGAGAGACAGCAGAATTAAAAGGGTTTTAAAAATCCCCCTGGGGTCCAGGCTACTAGAAAAACTTGCCAAAAATTTTCTCTTTTTTTCCCTCCCCCTTTTTTTTCCCCCTTTTCTCTCTTTTCCTCCTCTACCCCAAAACAACCCAAAACCCCCAAAACACACACACAAAAAACCTATTTGCCGAAACCACCCCCTAAAAAAAAAAAATTTTGCAGGAAAAGGAAAATGCCCCATTTCTTCTTTTGGGGAAAATTTGAATAGGTCCTAATTTAACTCAACCCTTTGATAGTTTTTTTTCCCTGCGGGAAAATAAAAAAGGGCCCCTTTGGAAAGTAACACCCTGGGTAAAACCCAAAAGGGAAAAGGAAAAAAAAAAAAAAAAAATTTCAAATAAAAATAAATCGTTTTTTGGGGGAGTAGGGGGGGGGGGAAAAAAATTTTTTACCCTTTAATTTGGGGGGGAAAAAAGGGTTTTTCCCTTTAGATTTTGGGGTTTCCCCCCCTCCCTCCCTCCCCCCCCCCCCCCCCTCCCCCCCCTTTCCCCTTCCCCCCCCCCTTTTCTTTCCTCTCCCCCCCCCCTTTCCCCCCCCCCCCCCCCCCCTTTTCCCCCCCCCCCGGGGTTTCCCTGTTTTTTGGTCGTCCGGGGTTAAAACCTTCGGCCCCCCCCCTTTTCAATTTTCCCCCTTTTATCTTGAGTATTTATCTTTTTATATGCCCCATTCATTTTTTGGGGGGGGTTTTTTAAACCCGGGCCCCGGGGGTTCTGGCGGGTTTATAAATTTTGGCCCCCCTTTCCACCTTCCAAAGGGGGATTCCTTCCTGGATTTAGGAGATCTGGTTGTTCCTGCTTTTTTTTTGGGGAACCCTTTTTTACCCACGACCATCTCTTGAAGTCCAGCCTTGATGGTTTTTTGGCCCTTGGAAAAAGCGTCTAAAAAGGTATTTGGTTTTTTTGGAAATAGCATGGGGGGGGTTGGGAAAAACAGGGAAAAAAAAGGAGGGTGCTTTGGGGTTTTTAAAAGGGTTTCCCCGATGCGGGAGCACGGGGTTTTAAGCCCCCAACAATGTTCATTCGTTTTATACCCAAAAAAAAAAAATTTTTTAAAGGGGTGGGGGGTTTTTTAAATTGGGGGGGAGTTTTGTAAGAAAAACTTAAATAAAGGGTTTGTGGGGTGCACGCCCACATTCAAAGAAAAAAAAAAAAGGAGAGATTTTAATTATTTCAAACCTTTTTAACCCTCCAGATTAAAATGTTTTTTTTGGGGAACTTTACAGCACTAAAGGCAACTTTATTGGCCTTACTTGGGGGGGCTTCGGCAGGGCCCCAAAAAGGCAAGAAATGGCAGACCCAAACACAGGTGCAGGTGGAGCTGAGATTCTATATCTTCATCAAAGGCTGCAGTGGAAGATGGATTTCCCAGGCAGCTATTTTTGGGGGGGTTTTTTTGGGGTTTTTTTTTTTGGGGGGGGGGGGTTGAGACAGGGTTTCTCTGTGTAGCCTGGCTGTCCTGGAACTCACTCTGTAGACCAGGCTGTCCTCGAACTCAGAAATCCGCCTCCCTTTCTACCTCCTAAGTGCTGGGATTAAAGGCTTGCGCCACCACTGCCCGGTTTAGGATGAGGGTCTTAAAACCCATACCCACAGTGACACAAGTTACTTCAACAAGGCCACACCCACTCCAACAGGGCCACACCTTTTAATAGTGCCACTCCCTGAGCCAAGCATATACAAACCATAACACTGAGACATAAGGAATAATACAATGGGAGTGGGTGTGGTGGGACACACTTGGAATCCCAGTACTTGGGCTGCTGAGGGGTAGACTATGAGTTGGAGAATAGCCTGAGCTACATGAGTAAAAACAATTAAAAAAAAAAAAAACAACCCAACAATAAAGATAAAAAAGGGAAAGGGGAAAGAGGAAGGGAGGGAAGGAGCAAGGGAGGAGAAACAGGAAACAGTCTATAACTTTAAACAGTCCATCTACTCACAAAGACATGACTTTCTCAGCTAGGTCCCATCGAAAAGTATCACGCCTCCCCCCCCCAAAAAAAAAAAAAAACCCAGCACTGTTACATAGGGAAAAACAAGTGTGAGCCTGTGGGGGATTTTCAGATTCAATCCTAGGGTGGGGGGGGTGTCCCTAAAAGGAGGCCAGGCTGATTCCCTGAAAGGAACCCAAAGGGGTTTCATAGAATCTCCCGGACAGGGTGAGAAAGCTGGCATGGCCGTGGTTCTGCAGAGTCAGCCCTGCGCTAATGCTCAGAGAGTAAAAAATCCCACTTGGTCATGTAATAGGAAGACTGGCGCTGACACAGCATGCAGACGGGAGCCCAGGCTGCGCCAGAAGCAGCGGGGAGGCTTGGCATTAGCACCAACTCCTTGCTCTGAACATGGGGAAGGGCAAGGACAAAAGGCACTACTCAAACCCTGAGCCTTCTGTGAGTCAATGTGACTCAGGAGCATAGAGCTTGTCTCCTCGGCTAACGCCCCCTGAGCCAGGCAGGGTCTTTCTCTGTCCTTTTGGGGAGCTCGTGGTTGTGGGCCAGATGGACAGTAAGAGGGACTTGCTCATCCAGAATAGGAATCCCTTACGCAGTGTAGCAGCCCCAGCTGGCAGACTTCCAGCCACAGGCCACTTGTCATTGTAGGGGTCTTACTTGGTAAAAAACAGCCTTCAAACAGCTATACCATTGTGTCTAGTGGGTTTCATGGTGATCTCTGGTGTTAAAAGAAAAAGGACAATGCTTCTTCCAACGAAGAGGTGTGTAAAAATTCTTCCTCTTCCTCTTTCCCTTTCCCCCCTTTCCCTTTTCCCCCTGCCCTTGAGCAGCTTTTCTGAAGTTTGGCCCTGGAAATTACGCACAGACAGGCTGCTCAAAAACCAAGATCCATTTGCCCCCTCCCTACTGGGGTTTGGGGGTTTAGTAGAGTCCGGGGCCCCGTCGTTCAAAGAAAATTTTTTCCATGGGGCCACGCCCCCAGCCTTTGGGGGAGGCAAGGCAGGGGTTTTCAAAACCCGAGGCCAGCCCCCAAAGTGATTGGACGCCAGGGCTTACAGAGCCCTTTTCCGAAAAAAAAAAAAAAAAAAAAAAAATTTTAACCCACGCCCCCAGCCCCCTACTGGGGATTCAGGCGGGGTCACCGGGAGCCCCCCCCGCCCCTCCGGGGGGATTCAGGCGGGGTCTACCACTGGCCACCCCCCAGCCCCCCCGGAGGATTCTAGGCGGGGCCTACCAGGGCCCTTCCCCCCCTGCCCGTATGAATTTTTTTTTCCCATATAGAGAACGGGAAAGAGGGAAGAAAAATTTTTTTGGCCCCCTCCCCCTTAAAAGGGTCTAAGACTTGGCATAGGCTAACCTAAAACCTAATGTAGTGGGCTTGCCTTAAATTCCCCCTGCCAGCCAATAAAAGCACCAAGTGGCCATACGCCGTTCTTTTGTTACAGTCTTACGCAAAAGGGAAGGGGAAAATGGCCGGCATGGGGACAAGGGGTTGCTCCCCACCCTCTATGATACATAGTGGTGGGGGGTGGTGGTGGTGGGGGGTGGGGGGTGTGTATGTGTGTTTTTGGGGGGGAATTCTAGCATGAGGAGACTGAACAAAAAAAGCGGGGCCCAGAGGAGATCCATCTAAAAGCAAATAAAAAACTTTTAAAAAGATGAGAAAGCGGTAAAGATCTTTCTACAACCCTAAACCGGGTTTCCTGGGGAAAAAAAAAAACAAATGTATTTGGTTTTTTTTGAGGCTGGGAAGCCGGGGGCCTGGTGGCTTAAATCTATGGGGGCCCCCCCCCGTTTTTTTAATGCATTCAATGGCCGAGGATAAGTAGGGAGCTTGAATTCCTTTCTTTTTTCCCTCTTCCCCTCTCCTCTGTACGGGTTTCCCCCGGAATGTTTTATTGTGGTTTTGGTTTTGAGAGGGTTTGGCTCCACTCCTAGGTGGCCCCGCCCCCAGGTGCGGTTTTTCCCCAGGTTGAGCCACATTTTCCTCCTAAATCCACAAAAGCCACACAAGCATCATCCCTTTTTACCTTTTAAAGGGGCCCCCACCAAACATTATCCAGTTGGTTAGGGGTTAAGTTTTACATTGTTATGCCAAAAAAAAAACCGTTAAACCTTGAAAAAAAGGGTTGGTTTCCTCTCTGCCTTGTTTTTTAAAAATGAACACCAGTGAAGGAGTGGGGTAGAACAAGCCACTTGGGTAATGCAAAAAAAGTCCCATGTTTTCTTGCCTTCTTCCCCCGATCCTTTTAACACCTTTTTTTTCATCCCGTTTAGAAGAAAACCCGTGGAACTGGGAGATTTCCTGGGTTCTGGATGGGGAGGAAAAGGGTAAAAAAAAAAGTCCCCCGAAGGGCGTTAAGAGTGCAAGCTTCAAGGTAGGTGCCATTCCTGAGGGGCCAGTCCTAGCTAAAATGCTATTTTTTTATGTGGACGTGGGGGAGCATGGATGTGGCAGTGGGCAGGGGTGGCCCTTTAGATTCTTCGCAGGAAAAACTGGAGCAAGGGGTGGTGGGGCAGGGTTCCCTTGTACTTGTTTTTTTTGTATTTTACAGTCTTGGGTTTGTGTGTTGCACTGCATGAAAACCCGAGGTGAGTTGGGGATTTTGGTTCTTCCTTTCTTTGTAAGATTGGAGACCAAGCTCAGTTGTCAGGGCCCAGGAGGAGCTTTACTGATGCCCATGGTGCTGCCCCAAAAATTTATTATGTGTGTGTGTTGGTGTGGGTGTTTTGTTTGTGTGTCTCTGTGTGTATTGTGATGTGTGTCTCTTTTGTGTTTTGTGTATGTTTGTTATTTTGGTTGTGTTTTTGTATTGTGTTTTTGGTAAATTTTTGGGTATGTTTTGTTTTGTGGTGTTTGTGTATGTGTGGGTTTGTGATTGTGGTGTGATATTGTGGAGTGTGTGTCTGTATTTGTTTGTATTTGTAAAAGGGTTGTGTTATTGTGTGTTTTATTGTGATATTGTGGGTTGTGTGTTTGTGGTGTTTTTGTGGTAGGGGAAAATTTTTAATCGTTTTTTATTTTTTAGTGGTTTTTGGGTTTAAGTTTGTGGTAAGGGGTTTTCCATGGAATTTGCCCCCAAAAGATTATTTTTATTTTTTTTAAATTTTTTGGTTCTTGGGGGGTTTACCAGATTTTTAAATTGGTTAAGGTTTTAAACATGGGACCTCCCAAACCCTTCCCCCCAATCCCCCTTTTTTTTAAATTTTTTTGTACGGGGGTTTTTTTGGGCCTGATGTTAAGGGGGCCTTTTTGGGTAAAAGTTTGGGCTCCATTGGGGGGGAATTAAACTGTGTCCTTGGAAAACTCTTCTTCCCAACCTTTTAAAAACCCTTCCTCCTTTCTTTTTTTTTTTTGGTTTTTTTTTCAGGGTTTCTTGTGAGTCCGGTTTGGAATTCATTGTAGCCAGGGTGGTGAATGAAACTTGTCCTCTAAAAAGGGGCCCCAAAAGCCAACCAGAAGTCCAAAATTCCCTCACTTTTTTTAAACAGGGGTTTAGTGTCCCAAATCTTGAAACTTCCAAAAACCCTGCCCAGCCTTCCCCAATTTGGGGTTGAATGTAACCAGCACCCCTTTTGGTGTTGTTTTTTGTTGGGTTTTTTTCCCCCATTTTTCTTAAATCCCCCCGGAAAGCCCCTTGTTTTTTATCCTTTGGTTTTCCCCCCCGGCGTGGAGCCCCCTGGGGGTTATGGGGCTTTGTTGGATTTTGCTTTTTTTTTCCCCATTTGTAGAAAAAAACCCCATCCCCTTTTAAGGCTTGACCCCTCCAGGTTTTTTCAAACCGCCCCATTAATACCCCCCCACAAATTTAAAAACCAAAGCCAAAAATTAAAGGGAAAAACCCCTAAATTTTAAAAAAATTAAAAAAAAGGGTAAAGAAATAAAGGACGAACTTTTTTTAATTCAGGGGTTCTAACCCAAAACAAAGGGCCCAATTCCCAACCCCAAAAACACTATAACCCCTTGGGGTTTCTTCAACCCCTTGTTTCTGATTAGTTTAATTTA